>NW_010729183.1:136675-156837 GCF_000365185.1 Nelumbo nucifera
TACATCTCTCTTCAATCTCTCTACTTCACTCAATCTCCTCTTCTTTGTTATGATCTGCTTCTTCCTCTTCTGTAAACTTTCTTTCAACTCATTCAAATCTTCTAGCCTACAACCCAACTTCCCTACAAATTCTGCTATTGTGTCTTCTCTCACCGAGTCCTCCACCCCTACCCTTCCTGCAGAATCCCCTCCATCTCTGTCCATCTGCCCTTCCTTCCTCTCCTCTGGTCCCACCTCTGTCCTTTCCTCTCCATCCTTCCTCCCTTTCATGTTACCTCCCTCCTTCCCTGCTCTCTCCCCGTAATCCTCTCCATCTCTACCCTCATTCCTTTCCCTCCTCTCCACTAACCCCTCCTCTCTTCCTTCCTCCCCTTCCCTCTTCCAGATCAGCTTCCCTTCCACTTCCTTAAACACTCTTTCAATGATTTCCCACACTTTTCCACTCCTATACCTTTATTCCCGCACCAATAAGTATTGATGCAATACTTATTGCAGCATGCCAATGATACTCCAAGCTGAAATCAGCTAAAAACTAGGCTATAACCACTAGTAAGTAAGAAGTCAAGACATAAAGAAGTATCCATTAAGAAGTCAAGTCATCAATTTTCTTGTTTTTATAGTATTTCTAAATGAGATTTGTATTTAATCATTTATTTATGTAAATATGTAATTAGATATTATTTATTGATGTATTTTGGAAGATGACACTGGAATGTGTGAATACATGTTTGCCATGTAGCAAGGTAACTCTGATTTTATGTCCTTGGAAAACCATGCACACCTATGGACTGAAAGTTATCTCATACATATTCCAGATGCTCAACACATACAAGAAACACTCAGGATGTTAAATAAACTATCAATGGAAGGAATTGTGTATGTATCAGTAGGAATATATCCTTCCTGCCAATATATATGAAATAAAAGCAAAGAAACTTAAAGAAATCTTTTCCATAAATTCTTAGGCCTTAAGTGGAAACATTGTAACTGGGTCATAGCTTGGTTTGATGGTAAAATCCTAGGATAACAAGCATGAGAAAGACGAGCTTGAGTCTAAACATGGCCACTTTGAGCAAAACAAAATGTCAAGGATTTAGGCCACAAACCATTCCACCCCTCCCAAGATCACAGATAGCCAGAACCAGTAATGGATAATGGCATTTAGTAAGAAATGATGACTGATTATACAACAGTAAAGGGGAGAAGTAAGACTGGATGATGGAAGTGGAAATATGCAGTGGAAAAAGGATTGAAGAGATCCACTTTGCTATTCAGCTCCCAAACAAAAAAGACAAGTGAATTTCAGGAAAGAGAAAACTTTAATCCATGTTTTTCATTAGTCATTTCTATTATCCACCAAATAGTGGAAATTTGCATTGCTTCTTTGCTTCTGTCCCACAATTCAAACAAATCCTAGTAATGAGATAAAATAAAATTATAATTCAACTATTTACATTGAAGGTAATGGGGAAATAAATTCACCTGAAAAGCCCATGCATTTGATTGGCTCTTCTTGTTTCCACTGCCTTGATGACCCTTAGATTTCCGGATTCCTCTCTCACAAGCTTCACCTCACGTGGGTAAGTCCTTGAAAGCTCACCCAAAGGACCCTTAACTTTCAGGTCTTGGCCTTCCAGTGTGATTGCTACATTGGGTGGTACTTCAATTGGCTTCTTACCTATTCTTGATTCTTTGCATTCCACAGTCTTCCTCAAAAATCCAACATGAGTGACAGGAACCCTACCAACTTGGGTGGCACTCACCTCACCCAGAAATTTGGATTTCAAATTACTGAGGTATGACAAGAAAAAGTAAGTATTGGATTATCAGATAAATGTGTTATAAACTCACTCCATATTTATGCTCAATGGTTTAACTGATATAACTGTACAACTTTTCCTACATATAAGGCTCAAAAAGACCAAATATTAAATAACTCCAAGTAATGAACTAAACCAAGTTGGGTTGAATGAAAAAAATTAAAAACCAATGCCATACATTCCTGGTCAAACCACCAGTAATAGTTTAAGATAATTTGAATTACATATGTACTGATGTAGAGATAAGAAAATGAATTTCCTATACATTCTTTCATAGTTTTGTTGGTTTATCGTCCAATCTAGCTTATTAGGTATGGAAAACTAGATATGAAGCACATCCAGTGATTTAAGGTGTGCCTAGGCGCATTTTAGGGTAGGCGCCTCACCCAGGTCCTAAGTGCAGTACTTTCAAAAGGCACCTTTTGAAAATTTTATGCTTTTTTGCTTTTTTTGAACCTAGCAGCTGGGACCCCCTATTTGTTAATGTTGTTCATTCATTTATCTTAATAAAATATCTTCTTAAAAGGCAATTGAAATTATAAAATCATTATTTTTGTGTGAAAATTAAGAATTTAAGACATTAACATGGACTTGTTTGGGCTTGCCTCGAGGGGCATGGCACAAAGGCATCTCGTAGAATCAGGAATGTAATATGTTTTACATCACATTAGCTACTTGAAGTAATGCAATTGAGGAAAAAAAGAGATTGTGGGTTTTACATGCTTGAAAATGTTTTATATGTTTGATTTTATTTTTAAATTTTCATTTGGATACACTTTACATGTTATGTTTATGTATTTTAATTTTAGATAATAGGTTTTCTAAAACATTTACTTAAAAATTTAAGTTATATTTTTTATTAATATTATGTTTTATATTTTTTTGAATTTTCTGACATTTTTCTATTTTTAGAAATTTTCTTTTTGTATTTTTGCGCCTTGCTTAAAAAAGGCACCCCCACCTTGCACCTTAGGCACAAATTGGCTCCTGCGCCTTGCACTTTTAAAATACTGAGCAAATCTCACGATTTTTTTTGAGTTCATTCAAATTCATCAAAAGATCAAATATTCAGATCCAAGTTAAAAATTGAATTTAACGAAAACATATTTCAATTTGTCAATAGATAGACTGTATTAACTAAGCATAATATTCAAAAATACCAAGTTCTCATATTATATTATAATTGATACCTAAAATTTTTCATGTCATGATTAACTCATCTCAAATTTTGACTGAATTGGTCACAATTTTGAGTGGTCGACTTGATTTTGATATTAGATAAGTTTAGTGTTTTCACCACTGACTCAATTGAAGGGTAACAGGTAGTTTCTTCCTCTTAACATGGGTGGATTAAATGCAGGCACAGGTGCCTCTTTCAACAGTTAAACCAAGTTAAGGCTTTGATGGTTCTCTATAGGAAAATGGGCTCCTCAAGCATTGAAAATGCATTCAGGGACTGAGGATAGATATCATCCTAGTCTATTTAGGCCTTATATTCAAGTCCACTGAGTTGTTGATGATTCTAAGGCTTCTTCAAGGCTTGGTTATTTGATATGTTTAGGATCCAAGCGCAGTGGAGGAGGGGGACTTCCAGATGATCATTGATTGGATAAGAGATGGATCCATAAGTAAGCCCCTGGATCTTAAGACACCACATCACAGCAAGGATGCAAGATAGTTGGACTACAGAGTGAATAGCTTGATGAATTCCTAGATTTGCTCTAACTTGAGATACTCTTACCAGGATTAAGGTACCTGGGGATCATCATTGTCAGAAGAATTATCCTATGCATTTTTTATAGGTTGACTAATTCATTTTTTCATCTCCTTGTGGGTCATTCACAGCCTTTCCTTTGACCTTGGGAAATTTGGTTATCCATTCTACTTGTATATTTTCACAGCCTTTCATCCATTTGCGTACATGAAGAAGTCATTTTGTTCAAGGCATATGGAAATACATGCACGCGATGTTCATTTTTCAGTTTTAGAGTTCAAGTTCTGATTCTGCAACTTGGGGAGCTAATGTCATGAAATTCATGCACAGAAACAAAGAATTATCGAATGCCTAGTTTTCCTTATGTCAGTCAGCTAACAGAAAGACCTCCGCGTGCTGGCTGCCTGCCTCAAGTGTTTTCCTTGCACAAATAAGGAGATCGTTTTCAAAATACATGATTAATCAGTATAAAATTCATGTTCGTGTGCAACTAAAACCTCAGAACAACGCCTAACTACACTAAAATAACCTTATAGTTCTATTATGTGCGTCATTATATTCTTATTATTCAACCATCTGTAAGCACAAGCAGGCCCCATTCTTATACACTGCTCGGAAGTCGAAAAATTAAAGAAAGGAAATTCCTTAGGTTTCGCAGCTGCAACTCTCCAACTACCATTATCCAAATGAAAGACCAAATGAGATTTTCCACCATTGTTGGTTCTCTGATGTACACGACACTCCATTTTAAGAAAATTATGCCCCTAACAAGGTCCTATGGAGGTTCGGGACTCTACATACTCCTCAAATGAGCAAAATTTCATGAAATAGCAAATAGAAACTCTCTTAAAACATAGAGTTTCAATAAAAATAATCAAATTCTGCAGAAGATAAACAAACCCATTTTGTATTTAATCAAAATTTTAGAATTAAAGAAAAACAAAGGAAAAAGAGGCGAAGAGATACATTAAGAAAGTAATGTCGTGGGTTGTACTTACCAAGGGCGAGTAGAAGGTTGAAGAAGAAACATCGTCAATCTAGACGCTTATAGAGAGCTCTTGAATCTGTATTGAAGTCCCGAAGCTCCTTTTCTGGCTCCCTTTTGGTATTTAGTACGAAAGTCTTCAGAGAGGAGGAACCATTAGACGATGCAGAAGAAGCTGGGATGATGGGAAGGTGAGCCAGACGCGACTAAGGAGTCGGCGTCGTGGATAGGATCATGGAAATGAGTTTGAAGTGGATAGAAAAGAGTCAAAAAGGCATCGGTTTGGTTTAAAATTAAGGAGCCAAATGATTGCCTCAGGATTGGAATCTGAGATAAACCGTCCCAAGACACGTTTTGGGGACAGTAGATGATGGATGGAGTAGATGCTGGGCACCTCAACAATAGCCAAACTTGCCACGTGTTCAATATTAAGAAATCCGAATATGATACCGGATAAGCATCATACCTGAAAAAACTGACTAGTGACAACCAAAGTAAACTTTAGGAGTGGTAACCGATCAGGGGATTGAGGTGGTATTCATCAAAATTTCACAGGGGATTTGTGATTGGTGAAGGTTCTTACAGTATCATGTAACGCCCTACGGAATTGGATCATATCAAATGGGATAGGACATAGGAGTGGATCCTTATTCTAGTTTTGTAGGTTATAAGCTATAACTATTAGAAGAGAAGATCTGTTGTTCTCTTCGGTAAATATGAAATCCATTTTACAGCTACCATCTTAAAGATTTTTAACTGGGTAACTTACCAATTTTGCTCTTCGGTTTTTATATGAATGATACTATAATGGACACATTATGTGGTGTACCTGTAAAATGTGAGGCTGGCATGCTGATTATTCCAATGAGATTTCTCAAAAATAACTGATTTTTTAGATCATTCTCCGTAATCAAAGAAATTGTTTGTTTGGCATCATTGCTGACATGTCAGCCGATTTTTTAAAAAATTATCAGCTGTGATTTTTTATGTTTATAAAAACTCTCCTTTATCCATGTCAGATGCCACATCAACCAAAAATAATTGGAATAGGCCTAGAAAAAGGAAAACTTTGGATGTTGAGGGCCAACCGGCCAACAGCCTCTGCTGTTGAGAACATTTTGGGAATGCCACGTTTCCATTGAGTGAGGTAAAATAATAATTGCTCCCCATTTCTTTTTAACCATAACCATGTCATAGGCATGAATTGGTGAATGTATTCACCCTAAAAACGCTTTTTTGGGGCCAACAGCCAAAGTTAAACTCCTCAAAAAGAGGAATCATTGATTTTAATAATTAATTCTTTTCTGACCGATTTACCGATTTCTCAAAATCGACCAACCAATACCAAAATAATCAACGATTTTTGAATTTCTGATGTGACACCAATTTCTGAAAAATCGGCATCTGTCCCAAACACCAACTTCGTAATAGACATAAAAAGAAGAGCCAAAGATTAGGTCCGTAACTCTGCATCTAGTTCAACCCTCCTAAGTCCCTGGGCAGTGGAAACCAAGCATTGCCTAATGATCCATTACATTAAAAGGGCCATGTTCAACAATGCAAATAATAGAGTTAGACCAAGGAGAGAGACAGTGGAGGGAGATGTAGTGGAGAAGTGAGTAGCCCCAATTCATTGTTTCCTACTACTATGGAATCGCTTTTCTTCTTTCTGCTGTTTTTTGTACAAGGGCAGTATATGAAATAGAGAAATTCAATTCAGCGTTGTTAACAAGCCAGCCCTGTTTCAAGTGATCACTGACCCGTGTGCAGCTCATGGAAGCATATAGCTATAGCCTCTGTCTCTCTGATGAGAGGAAACATTTCTTATAAAATTTCTCCTTATTTTTCTTTGTTTAGATATTCTCACCTTTAGATTGATCTAAACATTGTACATGTTTGTTTGACTTCCAACTTCCAATGCTAGATCGAGAGAGAGAGAGAGAGAGAGGTTAAGACTATAGATGGGTCAATCAGATTAAATTGAAATCTTATGGTTAGCTTGTAAGAACACTGTCGAAGTATGACAGCCAGCAAATTTGAAACTCCCTTTGAATATATATATTTACAGAATAGCTACAGGATAGCATAAAAAAACTGATATGCACAATAAGGGAGCAACAACAAGGGAGATAAAGGAGCAAAAAAAGGGAGACAAGAAAAAGAAAAAAGACCCTGCATTTTCTCTACAAGCTTCAAATCGCTTTGCAACAAGTATGAAGACTAATATTTACTGTTTCTCATCCTCTCCATGATGACCATAGTCAGAAACAGATGGGAATGAGGATGGAGATGCATTGGCCTTTCCCTTGCTATCTGATGAAGTGGAAGTCATGTTCATGGTTTCGTCAGGTTTTTGCTGTCGCAAAAGCTTCTGTTGGTTTTGCAGAATCTGGCAGGAACAGATAAAAAGACAAATAAATAAAAAAGATGAAATTTTGCCTAACAAAAAGAGCAGAATTGAAGTAGTTGCTTGCAAGTAATTCAGTGTCAATATAACTAGGAAAACAAGATTCCATGGTGAAGGGAAACTAAAACATGATATGCTGTAAAATATGATTGAACTGTGATAGTGTCTAAAACCCACCAGGCTCTTTTTCTTTTGGATTAATCTCATCAAATATTCTAATTTATGTGAATTTAGCACAAATTAATCCTCTTAAACCCCTTAGATATGGAGACCCCTTATATACATCAAAATAAGCCCACAAACACCACAAGATGAATATATCCCCAGTGTTCAAAGGGGCAAAAGGAAGAAATGGTCAAGCTAATGGTTTGTAGGTTAAATTGAGGAAGACAACTTACTTTGATTCAGAGTGTATTGTCTTCACTCCCTATTTATTACCTATCATTATTTCAAATCCCTGTAAGTGTTGCAAAGCTTCTAGAGAAGAAAATGAGGATTTTTTATGGGCTGGTTGGATGAATAGATTTAAACTCAACTTGGTGAATTTGAAAACTGTGTGCCAACCAAGAAAAGTTGGTGGTTTAGGCATCAGAAATATTAAAGTTGTTAACAAAGGTGTTAAAGATTCAGCAAAAGAGAAGCAGTCTCTGCAGAAGGATCATTGTGGTTTGTGGATAAGTATGGGCTCACAAACCTTGATTGGGACTCGGGCCCTGGTCTACGCCCAAGGGGATGTGCTTGGTGGAGAAATAATGTTACTATCCTTCCTGATTTCTTTAAGAGCATTTGATGCAAGGTTGGCAAAGGTAACCACATCAAATTCTGGCATAATAAATGGTGTGGGAACCTTGCTTTGAGCAAAATGTTTCTCTTTTAGATATTCCACAAGACAAGGATGCTGTAGTTGAAGACTGCTTTGACTTAGTGAATAGTGAAATAATTTGGGGCCCTACTTTTAGAAGAAACCTCAATGATCAGGAAAACAATCCACTGACTGGGCTATTAAGCCTCATTCAAAGTATAAAGCCCAACCCTCAGTCTTATGATGAAAGAATCTGGTCTTGGGAGTTATCAGGCAAGCTTTCATCTTAATCCTTCTACAGCAACCTTGTTTCTAGAGAGAACACTGATTTCCCTTGGGCTTTAATCTGGAAATCCCACATACCCTAAAAAATAGCCTTCCTGGTTTGGACTGCAGTTCTAGGTAAATGCCTAATATCAGACCGGCTGCTCAGAAGGGGAATGCATCTTCCTAGTATCTTGTGTCCTTTCTGCAATGAGGTCCCTGAATCCTCCAGTCACCTTTTCATCCACTGTAGCTTATCAGCTGTGAGAAATGGCTTGGTGTTGCTTTTGGTGTTCGTTCTTGCCTGCTCGAATCAGTCCTTCAGCTTCTGCAAGGGTGGACAATCAAGGCCTTGAACTTAAGGGGCAAGCTGCTTTGGAGGATTTTTCCAATTGCCATCTTGTGGGTTATTTGTTTGGAAGGAAAGCAATTGTTAAAATTTTGACAACAAATGGTCTGATTTAGCTTCAGCTAAGAACAAAATTATAGGCTTTCTGTGTTCTTGGTTAAGTGTACAAAGGGTTTTCAATGGTGTCCAGCTTTTATCTTTTTTTGCACACTGGACCTTCTTTCCACTGATTTCTCAGGTCTTTTTGTATATTCCCAATGTACAGGCTCTCGTTGTACATGGGCTGATGTATTTGGATTTCACTTTTAATACAATTTAATACTTTACCTTTGTCAAAAAAAAAAAGCTTTAAATGATGAAGTAGGCGTTATATACAATACAAAAATAACAAAGGAATCATTAAAAGATGAATTTTTATGTTTTAGATTTGAAGAGTACAATTTCTTACCTCTCTCCTAGGTAAATCTATGGATTTTTTTTTTTTTGAGATGTCAAAGTGCCTATTAAAAGTTTGTGGAGACAGTCTTATCCACCCTTAACAATAGCTCCAACAATGGAAAAACAAGATGATAATCTGAACACTCAATAACCAAAAAGCCCACCATATTGCCCAGAAAACATTACATAAGTCGGCATAGTAAGGATATTATTGTGATAGTTTCTGTCTTTTTTACATTTTCACTGTATAGGAACTGTTTCATTGTATCTGGGGGGGAGATGCCCCTCTCTTTTGATAATGAAATTTATACTACATCTTCTCAGGAAAAAAAAAGTAAAGATATTAAATCAATTTTTCATCATGCAGAGCCATACAATACATACGTTGACCAAATGGTGTCTCATAAATAAACACCCAATGCTCTACTTAGTGCATGGTATTTGAACATAATTTAAAGAATCAGAAAGAAGAATCAAGAATGCTAGCCACAATTTTAATTAAACCAAAAGGGGGATCAAGAATTCCACTAGATAACTGGAGCACTGTACCTCAATCTGGTGCAGAATAAATCTTTCTTGTGATTCCAGGCAAGAACATTCCGCATTTAGATCAGTACCCAGCCTCTGCCCTGTAAAATTAGCACCAGCAGACTGAAGAGGGATGAATGGGCAGTGAGGAGCCAGAGGATACACAAAGTTTGACTGTCCACCATGGGTTGCAAATTGTTGATTGTGTGGTTCCCCAGATGCATTTCCATCTGAATCCATAGTGCAGGAGTTTGCTGAAGGCATATATGCCTGGGGAATTAAAGCATATCCAGGATACCTATAAGCAGAAAGAAAAATAATGTGACGAGTCCTGCAATACTTTTTACAACAAATAGCACAAGAAGTTGATACCCTCTTTTCTCTAATGAAAAGCTCAAGGATCCATAAAACAATGCTTAAGAATTAGATTCTGTGTTAAGAAACATGTTCAAAAAATGAGTGTGGCAGAAATGTGAATGTTAAAATAGATGAGTGGAAAAACCAGCAAGGATGAGACAAAAAAATGAACTCAATTGAAAGAACCTAAAAGTAGCTCCAATAGGTGGTAAAATGAAGGAATGTAGACTAAGATGGTTGGTCACATGGAGAGGTTATAGACCAATAAGAAGTGATCTATTACATGTTGAAAGGGCTAGAAGAGCTAGGGGCAGACCAAACAAGCATAGATTGAAGTAGTGAGAAATGATTTAAGAGCCCATAGTTTAACAATGGATATGACACTGAACAAAACAGAATGGTGGAACAGGATTCATGTAGCCAACCCATATAGTTGGGGCAAAGTTAAGATGACAACGATGATGCTTTTAGCAAAATTATCAACACCAACCACATGGTATGCAACATGGACCCCAATTTAGGGTCTCCCATAAACAAAAGAATTCAGAACTTAACCATGTCTACTACCATATTTGTTTAGGCCAAGCTCTTTACCATTGATAAACAAATTCAAGTCAATTGCAACTCATTTGGATACATCAATCCAGAAACTTCTTTGGCACAAACATCTTTCTTAGTCACCAATATTAAAAGCCATCTGAAATCAGCATCATATCATCACTCCATATTTTTCAATCCTGTTGACCAATTAAAGATTAATCACTTTAGAGGTAAACTTGTGTAATCCGAAAGGAGGTGAACTAATAGTTATTTCCATCAAAATGAACTTTGACGGCAGCAGTTTAGGAAACCTGGGCAGCTCAGGCATTGGTAAAGCTTTCAGAAAACATGAGGGGACTCTTATGGCCCTCTATTCAGGGCCTATTGGATGTGGAGATTATAGAGATACAACTACGGCAGAATTGTTAGCAGTCCTAAATATTAAGATTGGGTAGGGACTTAAACTTCAGAAATATCTCAGTGGAGGGGGATTACAAGGTAGTGGTGAGCTGGTTAAGAAATAATGCTTTGGGAACATGGATATTTAGATACCTGTTGACAGAAGTCAGATCATTGACAGAAGAATTGCTAGTCACTTATCACTGGGCTCCTAGAAGTGCAAATAGCATGGATGGCTCATTTTCAAGACAAGGAGCAACTAAATCGCATTTCTTTTGGGAGCTGGTTCCAGGGGGAATATAATGTCATACACAATGGAAAGGGACAAATCCTTGCGGTACCCCATACCATGTACACGCAGAACAACAGATTTGTAGTCTCATTTCTAATTTTCAGCATAGGGTTTTCCAAAATCGAACTTCTAGTGGTACCAAAAAAGGCTTCTAGGTGTAAACCATGCACCAAATGATACCAATATCACTTATTTTGTGGAACTGCACACCTATAACAAACATACAGTGCTTGCTTCTACTTGCACTGCATATTCTAAGCAACAAAAAAATCCAACCTATGTAAACCATCCAAAAGGACCAAAAAATAAATATACTTTGCCACTTAAATGAGTTAACAAGCCATCAACAGTGAAAAAGTTACTAACATCTTAATACTCGTGAAAAATTGAAAACAGACATTCCATACCATGAAAAAGTATTTGGAGAAGGATATACATATGATTTCTCATAGATTGAAGCAGCTGCAGCAGCAGCTTGTAGCCTAGCCTGATGCCGCCTCAAGTTGTCATCCACTACATCATCTACTGAACCCTGAGAGGATGTACCAGCAGTTCCTGTGTCTGGTCAGTGTAAAAAAGTAAAGAACAAAAATAAAACCATTAGGATGTACTTCCCAGTTCCCATAGCCAACTGATAACTTTCATATTTTTAATCTTTTTCAACATGCTGTCAATCAATTGCAAGAGTCATAGGGAATGGAAGAGAAAACTAAATTTCAAAAATTTATATGAAGTTCAAAGACTCTTTATAAGAGTCAATCTCCATTCTCTAGGATGCAATTCCTTTAAAACTAGAACATTCCTAGGCAGCAAAATGCACAACTGTCCCAATCAATTCCGGAAGAAAAGCTTGAAACATACCTGTCACAACCTCCACAAGTGCAAAAATCTCCAATTTATACCCAATCCAACCTCAAATAATTCACCTAAAATTTATGGCGAGAGACAAAGCACCTGGGCCTGATGGGTTTACAATGGCCTTCTTTCAAGATTGATCTGATTGGAGCCTTTGGAAAATTTCTTAACAGAGCCACTACCAATGCAGGGGCAAATTTAATCTTTGTGGCTCTAATCCCAGAAAATAATGAAACTGCCCATCCCAAGGATTTTAGACTTCAGCCTTGTCAGTAACTTCTATAAAATAATTTCTCAAGCACAAGGGGCCTTTGTAATGGGTAGATAAATAGTAGAGCAAATTTTGGTGGCCAATGAGTGTGTACAAGGTATGAAAAGGAGAGGAAAGAAAGAATGGGTATGCAAGTTGGACCTAAAAGAAGCCTATGAGTTAGTTGATTGGTCTTTATCAGACTTGGCTTTGTAAAAGTGTAGATTTGGGGACAGAAGAAGTGGATAAAGGTGTGCCTTAGTTCATACCATTACTCAATCCTAGATAACGGTAGTATTAAAGACTTCTTTCCTGCTAAAAGAGGACTTAGGCAAGATGACCCTGAAGATTACACACTTGTAGTTTACTAATGAATTAATGATATTACTATCTTTTGTTAAGACACTAAGGTGGAAAGAGATAGAAACTTACAGTCCTTGATCAAATGTTTTGAAAAATTACCTATCATAAAAGTCAATCTAGGGAAGAGTTGTACAGTGGGAATCAGTCAACATGGAGGTACCGAAGATAGAGAGATAGACCATTGTGTTAGGATGTGCAAGAAGAGAATGCCCTATAAAGCACCTTCGGCTACCTTTGGGTGGTGACCCTGGAGCCACATAGATTCTGGAACCCCGTTGTGGAAAGATTTTCTAAGAAACTAAACAATTGGAAAAAGAGCTATACTTCTTTAGGGAAAAGGATTACCTTGATAAACATACCCTATCCAACCTACCCATTTATTTCCTCTTAGTAATCAAAATACCAACCTTGATTGCAAAAAAGTTAGAAAAATTACGAGAGACTTCTTTTGGGGAGCCAAGAACCTCTAAAAAAGATCATTTAACAAACTAGGGGGTGATGCAGAAGAAAGATGGAGGGGGACTGGGCATGGGGAAGTTGGTAGTCAATGGCTGTGAAGATTCCCGATTAAAACTCATAGGTTGTGGCATGAGATAATCAAGAGTGTTCATGGCATGTGGCTGATGGATGGGATGTAGGATTGGTTGCTAGATCCACTTGTGCTACTCCTTGAAAAGAAATCTCTTCCTTGGTTTCTTCACTTCACTAGGGAGGAGGTCCATTTAGGAATAGAACAAATTTTTGGCTTGATCTCTGGAGAGGCCTTATAGATGATGAGGTTTGTATTGTGTCCTCTCTTATCGAGCCTCTGGAGAGCTTTTTTTGGACGTGTCTAAAAGACTGTAGAGTGTAGACTTCTTGCACTTTGCATTTTTTCTCGTGCTTCCTTGTTCATTGTCTTCTCCCTTGATCCATCTTTGATTCAAGAGTTTCTTATTAAGGCTGTTTTGGGAGGTCCTATTCCTTACATAGTTAGGACCTAACTGCTGTTCCTCTCTCCTAATGTGTCTTCTTTGCAGAGCAAGTTGTGAGACTGCTTCAGACTTGCTAATCTCCTGTTCTTTTGTCACTGCTATTTGTTTTTTTTTTTTTACTATAGGTGGAACCCCATATCTAACTTGAGGAATTTGTTCAAGACATACTATTTCTCCACAACTAGGAAGAAGGATAAAACCACCATGGAGATGTACGAGAGCAGTCATACTGTAGACAGCATGAAAAGAAAGGAACAAGAAGATATTTGACAATAAATGCCTAACTAAAGCAGTTATGAAACAATTATGGCAAGGGTTGTACATTGGGTAAAAGCTTTTACCAAATTTTGCTCATATATCCATTGGTGAAACTAGCAGATCATTGCCAATTCATCTACAGCTAGATCAAAAGTAAGCACATTATGGATGCAACCTGCCTTACTAAATATTAAGATGAACTTTGACAGCTGCAATCTAGGGAACCCAGGGAACTTAGGTATTGGAGGGTGTTCAGATAATCAGATGGGACTGTAATGGAACTCTACTCAGGACCCATTGGTCATGAAGATTCAACCAGGGCAGAACTGATGGCAGTCTTACGGGGGCTAAGATTGAGCAAGAACCTAAACTACAGAAATATAATAGTGGAGGGGAGCTCCAAGTAAGTGGTGAGATGATTAAGGAATAATACTCAGGGAACATGGGCATATAGATACTTGCTGAGGAAGTCAGATCAATGGTTGAAGAAATGACAGTCACATTCCAATAAGTTCCTAGAAGTGCAAACAGCATGGGTGATGCCTTAGCCAGGCAAGGGGTTAATTTGGGTGGGGGTCCAAGGGGAGCCTAATGTAACTTCTTTGGAGTATATAGCATGAGGAAGTCTACAGTACCTTATTTGGATAAATAATGATAATTTTATTAAAGATATGAGGTAGTCTACAGTACTTCCTACCATGTAAACCTGTATAATGGTTATAAACATCAATAAAATTGCTTGACTGTTACTGATAAAAAAAAAATATTTGTTTTAAATAATTCAGAAAAAGTAAGAAACTAAATGTGAGGAGAGAAAAAGAGAAGAGGGAAGAATAAAGGAGAGATGAATCAATTGAGAGAGATCCAGAAGTAACAGGGTACCTCCCTATACAACATATAAAGACCAGAACACCGTTGGCATACATACATAAATGCAAATATGCAATTAAGAAATAAAAGATTAAAGGATTAAAAAAATGAAAGAAAAGAATAAAAGAATTACTCATAACTACAATTAAGAAAAGATAGCAGTACAACACCCTAACATCAACAGAAGTATGATAAAGCAAACAAACCAGCCAACTGACTAAAAACCTTACCCTGCTGATGAACCTCAGTCTGTGCTCCATGTTGGCCACTAGCCATATTTGTCCCATTTTCAGGTGGAACAACTAACGCTCTGCATGTTGGGCAAGTATGTTGTCGCTCCAACCATGACCTAAGACAATGCACATGGAAAAGGTGGCCACAGATGAGCTTCTTTGCTGTGGTCATCTCTTCACGACAAATAATGCAAGTAGCATCATTACTGCATATACATCAAAATTGTTTCAAAAGGCTTAATATAGTGAGATAATCAAAAGATAAAAACAGACATAAAGAGGCAAGCCAAGAAAATAACTCACGCATTAAGTTCTTCAGGTGTTGCATCAGGAAAACGGTCATTCATATTTGAAGTGATTTTCCGATACCGAATATAATCAGCAACACGAATCTTGAAGTTACGAAAGGTCTCATAGAGCTCACGAATCAAATGCAATGGCACACCATAATTCCTAAGATAAAAGCAGCTCCAGAATCAATAAAGGGGCGGAAAGGGATTCAGATAATTCCCTAGCTGACGGTTTAGCTAAACAAGGGGCAGAAAGGGATTCACTTTTTTGGGCTAAGTTGTAACTATAGTGTGTTTTCTTTCTTTTTTCTCTTTTCTTGAGGTTCTTTGTTGCTCTTGGAAGATAAGTGTGTTTGTCTTCCTATTGTAAATCTTCTTTTGATGAGTTAATGAAAGTATTATTGATCAAAAAAAAAAATCAATAAAGGATGATAGGAAATGATTACATAAATAAGAAAACACAATTAAAATGGCAAGAAAATTAATTTAGTAGGAAGTTAGGGCTATAAAGAATTTTTTTTTTTAATTGAAGAGGTAAAGTAAAATTGTATTAATCAAAAAGATATATACAAGTATAACTTCTCACTGTACAGATAAACAAACTTTAAGAACCCTAAAAAAATCACTGCCACACGTGAAGCCAAAACATCCCCCTTGAAAAGCAAATTTGTACTCAGCCACCCTCTAAGATCATCTATAATTAAGTTTATCACCTTTTCTACCTGGAGCTGCTTTTGATAAAAAATCCTCCTGTTTCTCTCCCTCCAAATGGACCACAGAACTGCCAAAGGAATTGTGTTCCACAAGATCCTACCCTTTTTGCTCATACCCCCAACTTTCCAACTTTCAAGAAGGGCCTTTACAGAGCTAGGCATGCAAAAAGAGTACTGAATAATAGCCTTGAAAAAATATGCATACTTTATTTTTTATACTTTATGATATTATAAATATAAACTATAAAATGACTCATACAATAGGATTACCAATCCAACCCAGACACAACCTTAAGTCACTCCAACCCAACCCAACCCCAACTAATTGGCTATATTTGCAGTACAACTATTTTTAGCAATGACTATATTTGCAGTTTTTCATTGTCGCTATGTCATTGTCAATAGATCAGTTTTTCATTGTCGCTATGTATTATGACTGGATCTACATGTGTATACCTCCAAATGGAAAACCAATGTTGAACAAGTTACTTACACAAAAATCAGAAAGAAGAAGCACAGGTACATAGATAAGTGAAGCAAGTCACGGATAAGCTCCAAGTAAAAGGTGTAAACTGCCTTTCTCTCCCATTGTCCTTCCATCAGCATGTCACTAACATAGAAAACATATTTTACAAATGTTGACACTATTGTTGTCGCTAGTATCATGTACCTGAAAAACATTATTTAGGAAAACCAAAATGGTTACTTAAAAAAGTAAACAAAGGAACGCATAGGCAGAAACCCAAGAATAATATTTTGTTTTTTTATTGGTGATACTACTGATGGTACAGAACAATATTTAGTTATAAACCAATTGATAGAAAAGAAAGAAAAAGTATGAAAAATATTTTCTATTCCATAAAGTTCAAGATTAGACTGTTTTTGTATATCTGATCATTTATTATATTACCAGGAAATGCTTTAGAACATTTTGAGGTAGCCAAAAACTTAGGATCAGCCCCTTAAAAGCAAAAATAATAAGGGCAAAATACTAAAATAATTGTGAATTTGGGGCATGTCCAGCTAGCCCATACAAATGCAATAGGAAAAATGTTGCATAGAGATGTCATGGGCCCTAAAAGATCTCTAGAATATTATAATATATAATACACTAGTAAGTGTGCACATGGCAGTTTTTGATGATGATAGTAAATAATATGTTCCAAAAATTTCTGCAATTTTTTTATATTTCTGTGCCTATAAAAATGTTCTTATTTGTCACACTTATTTTTGTTTAATATATGATGAATATACGATATTAGAGATGTGCCCAAATGTTTTCTAAATTTTTTTTTCGTATTTTTAGACTTTTGTGTGCTTTCATCTTTATTAATTTTTATTATTATTAATATTTAATTATGACATCAAGGGTTTACACATCTGACCCAAAAAGGTTGAATTGTTGACTTGCCACCAAACAAGAAAAAACTAAAATTTTTGCGTTGGTTTTAAATTTGTATTTTATTTCTATCATCAATAAAAACAAGTATTTTTTATCACAGTTATTTTTCTTTAATATGGTTAATTAATATAGGATTCAATGAAAGAATGAGAGTTAATACCCTAAGCATAGTTTTCAAGGCGCCAAGGCGATGGATTTTTTTTAGTAAAAACATGTATCTTATGGTAGTTCCCTAGGATCCATAATCATATTTCCTTAATAAATATCCATAATTTTCATAAGAAAAGTATACACTTCATGTTAAAGTATAGAAAATCAACATATTCCAACATATTCGTGAGAAGAAAAAGAAGAAAGAAAAGAAAATTAAAAAAATATATATATAGGGGCTGAACCCCTTATTTCTTTTATAGGAAAAGAAGAAAAGAAAAGGTGGAAGAAGAAGAAGAAGAAGAAGATGAAATTAGTATATAAACACACAAAATTAGTAAAGAAAAATAAGAAAATGTGTTGATTGGACAACATTTTATGTTCTTCCTTGCTTATTAGTTCAGGTTTTGAAGTCTTTGAGGGTTCAATACAGCATTTAGCAATGTTTGTGTTGATTAAGCCCTAACAAATAAGAAAATCATAAAAAGAAATTAGTATATAAACACACAAAATGAATATTTTAGTTTAAAAATGTCTATTTTATATTTATAACCTCAAAAAATTAAGAATATAAAAGTTATTTATAACACGCTACAGAAAACTACTTGGCAATTAGGCGAGGCGAGCCTCCAAGGGCGCCTTGTCGCCTTGACAACTATGACCCTAAGGCTATGTTTGGTTTGAAGGAAAATGTAGGGAAAGGAAGAGAAAGGTAGGGAAAGGAAGAGAAAGGTAGGGAAACCTTTACAACCCTTGTATTGGTTTCCCTGTCTTTCCCTTCCTTTCCCTACCTTTTCCTTCAAACCAAACATAGCCTAAATGAATTGAATGAGGAGAAATGTAGGGATATTCTAGTAAGAATAGGATTCAATGAATGTTAATACCTTAAATATAAAACTTAATGAGGGATTTGAATGTGGAGAAAAGTGGTTGTTCAAATTACATTTTTGTCCTTACAATTAAAGAGAAACCAAATTCAAAAACTGAGGTATTTTGGTCAAACAAAAGTTCCACACTCTCATTCACACTTTTAATAGTAGTATAGATTTAAAGAATTATTTGGACTTGCATAGGTCTGCAACAAGGTCATTAGGATATCTAGGAGTATGGTTTTTATCTTTATTAGAAAATCTGTATCATGATTGATGATGCTTTAGGAAATTAGAATTTGGGTAGAAATTAAGGAGATTTTCTCCTATGATCGATACATTTATTTAAACAATAATGAATCACATCGGGGAGTCTTAGGAAATTTATTTATTTATGGAGTGACTTTGACAGGTACCCAATACATGTGGTCCAATGGTTAGTCACCAATAATTTTAGGAGTCTGGACAGATTTCTATTTGATAGGGGTTGGGAGATGAATCAGAGAACTTGGTTCAAGAATCATTGCAAATGATATTGTCTGACTACAAACCAATTTTACTGAGAGGTATCTTTCAATGATGACCCTAAACCATTCAGGTTTGAAAAGATGTGGCTGGAGCACCCAAAACTTTTACAAATGGTAGAGCAAAACATTGATGAGGTTTTATGAGAAAGGAAGAGTAGATCTCATAGTCATTGAAAATTACAGCTTCTTAAAATGCTAATGTATTTAGGAATGGTGGAAGCCATAAAAAGGAAGTGTTGACAAAAACGAGATTACTGGAGAACATGGAGGAGAAGTGGAAAATGGGTTCATTCCTATAGAAGCATGACTGGAGAAAGAAGACCTCAGAACTGAGTTGGAGAAGATCGTTCATTATGAAGAGGTCTGTTGGAAGCAGAAATCTAGAGTGATTTGGTTGAAAGCTGTAGATAGAAACATGTCCTTTTATCATGCATGCATATGCAAGGGATAAGAAAAAAAAAGATACTATATGATAATTAGGGGTGTAAGCAGATCGAATTCGAATCCGATTAGAAATTCCGATATCCAAATTCGAATCCAATTAGAAATTCCGATATCTGAATCTGAATCCAATTAGAAATTTCGATATTCGAATTCGATTCAATATCCGAATCCGAATCCGATTAAGTATTCAAATATTCGATTTGATTCGAATTCGATTAATTAATTATTTTAGATAATTAATAAAAATTTTATTGATATAAAAATATAAAAATTATTTATATAACTTAATTATTATATATAAATTATATAAACTATTTTATATATTATATATAAGAATTAAGTAATCGGTCGAATTTGGATATTTATTGAACCGAATCAGGTCATATCCGAATTCGAATCCAACTAACTATTCGGTAAGAATAGGATATCCGAATTCGACCGATTAGATATTTGAATTATTCGAATTCGATTCAGTTACGTCGAATATCGAATTCGCAATCTGATTTTCGAATACCATTGACACCCCTAATGATAAGGCTGAAGGTGGGAAAGATCCTAGTAGACGACCTAAGGGAGATCAAAGAAGCTCTAAGCACTTTTTTACTGAAAACTGTTCACAAAATCAGCTTCTTGTCTGGATAATGATTCATGGGGACTTGGAGTTGGATAAATTGGAGGATGAAAGGCAAGGTTGTTACAAGAGGTTTTGAGGAAGAAGAGATTTGGGGAAGGTGCTTGGGTTTAAAGACAAACTTAAGAGAGGTTGGCAAGAGAATTGGGAACAACTTTTAGATGGTCAAGAGATCTGCAACTAGGTTGGATGATTCACTAGCCAATAAGGGGTTCATAGCATGGTTTTAAATATCGCGAAATGTTGCTAATATAAATTATTCCATTAATAATTTCTATGTAATATTTCAAATAAAATATTTATAAAAAAGAATTAACAAAATATAAAAACAAAAGAATAAATTAATTACTTTATAATATAAAAATAAAATATTTTTCAAGTAATAAAATATTAACTAGTTAGTATTTTTTAAAATATTTATTAAAATCAGAAAATGTT
>NW_010729183.1:156987-214772 GCF_000365185.1 Nelumbo nucifera
TAAACCAGAATTAAAAATAAGAAAAGAAAATATCAGATAACCTTGTAAAAACATCAAAATGCATAATAAATCAGTAAATCGTCATTTACTAATTTGTTATTGATCTTAGTTTCTTAGCTTTATATAACGGTTGGGAATAAGATAATAGTCTAGAAATATGTATTTATGCTTCTTTTATCATTTTAAACAATATCATTACACATTTCCACATATTTCATAATATTTCCACAGTGTCTAATTTTTACAATATTTCCCCTCGACATTTTTGACATTTCCRACATATGTCCTATATTTTGGTAAGCGACATTTCCATCAACATCAACATTTTAAACCTTGGTTCATAGAGAACAAATGTTGTGGGCAGAGTTGTAATTTATCAAAAAAACAAAAAAAAATGTAATTTGAGTTGTTGAAATTCAATAGGGATGGATTGATCACCCTGCTGCATAGTGTATACTGTATTCCCAATTAAATTGAATCAATGAAATCTCTGTTAATGATTGAGAAAGAGAGAGAGAGAGAGAGAGAGAGAGAGAGAGAGGAGATTTAGGAAGCGTGAGATCCATGAATGGTGATACAGCACCAGGCCCGGATGGCTTTGTAGCATATTTTAATGCATGCTGGTTAGTGATTAAAGATATGATAAATATGTTGGAGTTTTCAATGACAATTGAAAATATTATGGAGAAAAGTGCAAATGCAACATTTCTCTCTTTAATCCCTAAAGTGGAAGGGCTCCTGAGTCAAAAAATTATTGACCTATTAGTCTTATTTCTAGCCCATATAAAGCCATAGTAAAATAATTGTCAAAGAGGCTAAAGTAATTGTAAAGAGGATAGAAAGGTGCTCCATCACAGTGGCAGAGGTTCGAGTGGCAAAGGAAGCAATTGAAGCAGCAATTAGTTTAGATTGCTCTGACATCATTGTGGAGGGGGACTCCCTGTTGACATTTGACAATAGATTGCATCAAGAGAAAGTGAAGCCCCCTTGGGGTTCTTTGTTCATCATTGAAGACATTCGGAAAAGTTTTGCTGATTCAAGGAGGAGGATCCAAGTCAGACACGTTTATAGAGAAGAAGCCAACAAGCTTGTGGTCCTCGTTACAAACATCAGTCATGACCTAGATGAAAATCAGGACCTTACCTTATATGTCAATAATTTTAATTTGATTAGGCTGGAAGACTAAGGCAGGGCAATCCATTATCTCCCATGCTCTTTGTGTTGGAATTAGAAGTCTTGAGTAAGCTATTTAGGGAGCTGAATTGGGCTTAATACAAGGATTCAAATGGGTGGTCAAAGACATAGAATCACTCATCTGCAATATGCAATTGACACTTTTTTTGAAAGCCTTGGTGGAGTAGGCCGTTCATCTAAGAAAAGTCCTAGTCTTGAAACATGTGCAAGGAGACAGGACATTGGCTCTTGATGATGGAATTTGACTCTAGGATAGGGTAGGCCATGGAAAATTGGAAATTGGGTCTTTGTATCAGAGGTCTAAAATTTTATATGCTAGAGTCTTCAGTCATTTTGAAAATGTCTGCAGCAAGAGATTGGTGTTATTTGGCAGATTTATTGGAAAAACATGAAATAGACAGAAAGAGGTGGCAAGTTCTACACCTTAGCTACTGTTTGTGGAAACCAGTATTGCACGGACACAGGACACCCCACCTTTGGAGGGGACTCACAAGTCGATACATGTCCATGAGTTGTTCCCAACTATGCTACAGTGCAAAGCAGGCAGATTTATGTCCAACTCTCCAAATGACAAATTCTCACTTTAAACACCTCTATTAATAGTGGTCCAACCATTCAAATTGTCTAATATGGCACTTTAGTCTTTGCATCTTTCCAATTTACACATAACTTGTGATCCTCACTTTAAACACCTATATTAATAGTGGTCCAACCATTTAAAATGTCTAATATGGCACTTTAGTATTTTTATTGTTAAATTAACACAACTTGTGATCCATTGTTTATTGAATTTTTTCCAATTAACATTGAAATTAGGAAAATACTGAAAAAAAACTAGTGGTCACATGGCAAATAGTTAAAAGGCTGTAAGTTGAACTTGTCAATTGTACAAGTAATTTAACTATTAAGTTGTTGTGCTTGCATAGTTTTATGAATTTAGAAAATAATGTTAAAAATATATTAACATATAATAAAATATTATTTATGTGAGACTTGTCCATGAATCCTACTTTTTGGGGTTCACTGAGTCGGATTCCCAGACATGTGTCAGATTCCAATTCCCATGTCCACCAAGTCCATGCAACACTGGTGGTGGATTATTTGGTTCTCATGGACCAACTTTTGTATGTTTTATAAAGGTGTTTATAATAAACAAAATGCCATTACCCAATGTTGGTCGCAGCTATCTGGGGTCTTGGGAGGGGTAGACTGGATACAGCCCTAACCCAAAATAGATGCCTACGAAAAAATTATGTTCTACAGCTACTGTTCTATAAAAATAAAAAACATGTTTTATTTTTCATGTATCTATCTCTAGTTTCTTTCCACCTTCCTCTTGGTTCCACCCACTCCATTAGGACATTAATCACAGAATTGCTTTCTCCTGTCAGATTAACTTTATAACAATGTACTGTTTATTTATTTATCAATAAATAAAGGAGCTTCAGTGCAATTGTGGAAGTGATTACAATTAGAGTGTTACATTGGGTGAAATCCCTGAAACTATTTGAGGATATTTCAACAGGTTTGTTGCTTAATAATTGGAAGTGGCTAAATCAGCACCAAGGAAAGATGCTTCTACTGATCTACTCCATTGTGGTCTCCACCAGTTGAAGGGTTTATTAAGCTAAATTTTGACAGAAGCAGTGGACGTAACCTAGGACCTTCAGGTATTGGAGGTGTCTTTAGGCAAGGTTTTTAACCCGTTGTTGACCCGGACGGTCGAACCGTTCGAACCATCACCCGGTCGACTTTCCGGGTCTGGTTCTCATAAAACCAGTATCTTCGTAAAAACCGTTGATAAGTCAGCAAACCGGATGATCCGGACGGTTGAACCGGTGACCCGATAAGCGGGCAACGGTTCAACTGTCGACCCCCTTCTCTTTTTACATTTTTAGGTTTAAAAATTTGTAAAATCCCCCAAAAGTCTCAACTCGAGCCCCCCCTCTCTTTTTACATTTTTTTTTTTTTGATGAATGAAGAAATTTATTAATTCAGAAAAAACACCACTGAAGAGGCAAGAGCTGTTACCTCTTCAGAAAAGTATTACATCAAAATAAAACAGAATTAACCATAAATAAAATTACAAAGCAGCCCAAAATAGCTGCTCCCTTGTAACCCCCTGCTTAGCTAACCCATCCGCTAAGGTGTTTGCTGATCTTCCCACCCATATTTCTTGTAGGCCAGTTTACTCTCCTTAATAAATCTCTGTGTTGCCACATGGCTGAAGCTGGGTCTTTCAACCATCCCACCACAATTTGAGAGTCTCCTTCAACTACCAAGTGCTGAACCCCTAATTGTTCTGCAATCTGAATACCTTGTATCGCCGCTAAAATCTCAGCTCTATTAGTCTCCTATTTCCACAGGGCCTGAGAACAAGGTTAATATGTTCCTCTCTTTTTACATATTCTATCACTTCCTCTGTTCTAGATCTAGGGTTTATGCAAGATTTAGAACAGGAGAGGACAAACTCACGAAGAGGATGGACGGCTGAAGAAGATCGACAGAATCTGATCTCCAGTCACCGGAGACACCTAGCTAAACGCCATACTCATTCCTCACGTTTGGGCGACGTTATCAGCTATTCTTCTCTGTTTGGGCGACACCAGACTGCCGAGTTTGGGGCTTTGGGCAGCACAACATCACAGGCTTCATAGCTTTGTTTCTCGCCGGCAAGCGGCGACTGTGTATATCGCAGGCTCACCGGCAAGCGGCACATCTCGGGTATATAATATATACTTTTTTTAATATTTTAATTATATCACCGGACTGAACCGTTCGACCCGCCTGGTCAAACCGGTGGCCCGCGACCTGGTGGGAAAACCAGGTCAACCTCCGGGTCGGTTTTAAAAACATTGTCTTTAGGAATGAGGAAGGACAGGTTTTGACTTTATTTTCTGAGTCAGTAGGTGTTGGTGATTCTCTCAGGGCGGAGGTCTTGGCTGTGTTGGAAGGGGTAAGAAGAGCAAAAGAACTAAATTTACATAATCTAATCATTGAAGGTGACTCCAAAGTAGTTATTGGCTGGCTGGATAAAGAAGACAATGGACTTAAGGGAATACGCAAATGAAAAAAAAAAAAAATTAAGTGGCTGTCAAGGGGCATGGAAATAAGACTTCAGTGGGTTAAAAGGAGTGCTAACTCCTTTGCTGATGCCTTAGCTAAACAGGGGGTAAGAAGGGTTCATTCATTGTGGGCATGCTTGTAAATCTTTGATTGTACCTTGTCTATCCTTGGGGAGGGCTAAGAGAGTTTACCCCTTCTCTTGGATGCAGTATTCATAATTTTCTTCTTTAACAAAATTCTGGTTATTGATAAAAAAATATTTATTTATCAAAAAAAAACAATGTACTATTTATTTAATTATATAATTACATTTTACCAGAATAATAGAACTAACATCACATCTTATATTTATAAAATGCTTAATGACCATAAACAGCCTAGATCCTAATGTAATTGGCAGAGACCCTAGCTAGGCAAGTCAATGACCTAGGAAATTCTTTAACTATGTCATCTTATGGACATATACATGTAGGCATTCATGAATTCCACTATATATTATAAAGGTAAATGAAAACTGCAGACAGCTATAGTAAAAAACAAAGAAATATTTATGCCCATAAATACTCAAAAATGACAGTAAGTAAAGAAACATACTGCCAAACAAAGCAAACAACATCAAGAAGCATTTTGGTCTAAACACACAAAGAATCAGAAGCGTAAGCATAAATAACTTACTCAAATGAGAAAAAAATAGAAACAGAAGCCTGCCATGTCTGTATCAAATGTTTCAAAGAACTGTACAAGAAGATACTATCCAGGACAAAAAGAAATCCCATGAAAGAAACAATCCGGATGTGAGAGAACATGGGAACAGATGGAGTTGTCTCAATGTACTCAACCCTCTTCTGGGCCAACCAATGCAAAGCTTTAATTAACAGGAGAGCAGTCACCATTGCAAGAAATGTAACAGAGAAGTCCTGTCGGAATATTGTGATTGCAAAAAGAATTTCCATGACCTCCCTCCATGACTGTTCATTCAATCTCTCAACCTCTGCTTCTCGTAGAGATCCAAGGAACAAACACTTGGTTAACTGCCACAAAATGCACATGATGACCAGACCCATATTTAAAAGAAGCACCAAACTGATCTTGGAGGTGGATAGATACACCATGGCTGGGTAGAATTGACCCCTACTGCTAAACGCATGATAAATAACAGCAAGTGTACCAACTAAACTAAGGCCCGCATATGTTTGGAGTCTCATCATTTCCTTCACAATCTGTCAAAACACAAATAGAATCCAAATCCAGCTGAATCCAATGCTATGGGGCATCAAGTAAACAGAAAAGATGAAAATAAAACCTAAAATCAACATCTAAAATGAATTTGATAAGGATGCTAATATAATTAGAGCATTCATGAAATGAACTTGACTTGGATACTTTAGCAAACAATATGGATAAGGGATTAATGATCTTGACAGAATCTAAGATAAAAGCAGAACATGGTCAAGAAATACCACTCCGAGCTCCTAAGAAGAGGGAGGACAGAGGAGCAAACCACCAGAACTTATTTGCAATGTTTCACAGATACAAGCATGAAACCCACATTTTGAGGCATGTCTAGAGTCAGCAACATGAACAAAAAAATTGGACTCAAGAGCAAGTTTGGGCAATAGTATTCAATCATAAAAATTCAATACCTTGTAAATTCTAACATCATCTGATATATAGGCATAAGAGAAGTTCGTTTATGTCAAAAAGAAAGAGTGGAGAAAAAAATAGTTTGTAAAAGCATCCCTCACTCATAAAGTGTCAAAGTCAGCAAGGTCTACTCTATCCATTTAGGAGACTCCATACACCACTGCTTTTCTGGGCTCGGCAGGATCAATTGTTAGTGTTTTTTTTTATCAGAAACTCAAAGAATTTTATTGAGACTTAAAGAAAAAGATATTACAACAAGTTGTTGTTAGAAATAAAACCCTTTACAACAATAAAACCCAACTACCCTGTTAACATTGAGCCCAAAACAAATGATGTCACCTTGCTTAGCTAATCCATCTGCCAACCCATTAGCAGACCTTCTAACCCATCTTACATGAATTTGCACTTGTCTTGACAGCAACATGAACCACCTGAACTCATTTCTAAATAGCCGTAATACCCCATCTCCTTTTTTCAACCAACCGATGACTATTTTTGAGTCCCCTTCTAGAATCAGCCTTGTGATTACCATTTCCTTAGCTTTTTGCACCCCAAAGGTTGCTCGTGATGTTTGTCTGAAACGTGGGAGACCGTAGAGGATTTCTTGTTTTCTGCCTACAATTTCTTGTTGTATATGTTTTTTTAATCTAATGAATCAATTTTGTGTTGCTGATCAAAAAAATGGTCGTTCAAGGGAGGAAGAAGGGCGAGGAAGGATACAACTCTATACCTGAGGGCAAAGAAGGTAAAAGATTTTAAACAAAATACTTTGAGAGCTTTCAACATTCATAGGAAGAGGAAGAAGGAGGTCTGGGAGTGGATGATTACGAAATTTGTGGGATCAGAAGAATCAAGTGTCGCAAAACATCCGGAAGCTGTAATAAGTTCAAAAGAGACAACTCCTCAAGCTCTTCCTTGGGTTACTGAAGAAGGTGGAACACAAGAAAGAGTTGTTGTCAAGGATTCAGCCATTAACTCTGAGAAAGAAACTTTCAAATTTTCATAAGGAATTAAGGAGGGTGATGGAATGGCGGAAAGAGCTGAAATGGAAGAAAATCCTGATAAGGAAGGAAATCCATCAAAGACTAAGGTTTTCTTGTGTGGTTTTAACAGCAGGGAAATGGTACAGGAAGCAGGGGAAGTGACAAGTGTCAAGAACTCTAAGAGGGTGGTTAAAGAAGAAGGTGTGTGGTCTTCAATTTTGATAGGAAAGCTAGGGATGGAGCTAAGCAGGAGAAGAGTCAAAGCGGACTCGAAGTTGACTAACTCTGTGAACCACAAGGTTGAGGACTTGAGAAAAACGAGAGGTTCTGGTAACGGGCAGCTTGTTCATGTAACCAAGGTTTTTCATCGTCTCAAGGAAGGCTGGTTGGGGATGGTCCATGTTGCAGATTTAAGAGAACTTACAAAAGGAAAGGACCTAAGGCTAATTCTAGACTTCAGAAATGTCTGATAACAAGTGAAATGCAGTTGGAGAAGGGGGTGAGAATTGGGAGGAAGGTGAAGGATCGGAATTAGATTTTGTTGATGAAGAGTGAAGGAAGATGTGGATTTTGATGCAGGTGAGAGTGTGAGGCTTGGATGTCTGTGGCTGCTCTATGTTGGTTCCCAGGCTTAGTTGGTTTGTTCTAGAGCTTACTTCTTGTATTGGCTGCTGGTTTTTGCTGTTTTCTTTTGGGCTAGTTGGGGTGTTAGTCATTTGCAGGCCTTTTGTTTGGGATCTGGATGCTTGTAGTTTATTTGCACTTATGGAGGTGTTCTCTCAACACTGTCCTAGGTTGTAATTGTTTTTTCTTCTTTTTTAATAAATTTTCTTTTTACTTATCAAAAAAAAAAAAGTCTCCATAGTCCATGGCCTCCTTGTTTCTTTCCCTATCCTCACAGATTTTTAAGTTCCTCTCTTCCCAAACTATCCACACTACCGCTATCCACCTGCAACCAAAAGGAAAGCAAAACCATTCCCAAACACAACAAGCAAAGGGACATGAGATTAAGAGGTGGGAAGCAGTCTCACCATTCAACTTACACAAAATGCACCAGTTGGGAGACAAGCACCGATTTGGCCTTTACTTTTGCAGAAGATCACACATGTTGATGCATCCATGTTAAATTTCCCAACAGAAGGCACTTTTGGTGGGATAGGGGCACTTCGAACTTTTTTCACATGAAAGGAAAAGGAAGAAGGGGTGGCCACAAGGGAAGAGAAAATGGTTTATAAGTAAGCGACCCTGAAGGACTGAGGGACCAAACCTCACTATCATCCACAGAAGCATCAAAAACCAGGTTATCCAAAATATTCAATGGGCTAGATGCTGAAGAGATTTCAGACTCTCTAAGGTTTCTCACTAGCTCCAAATTCCATCCCACCCCAAAGGAGGAAGGAGACCCAAAAAATTTCAGACACAGGTTTCTCTTTTAAGGTTTGAGAGAGCATACAGTGGGGGGAACACATCTTTCAAGGGGGAATCCCCAACCCACACATCTTCCGAAAATCTAATCCAGTTACCAAAAGCCAAATCATACATAATATGCCCAAGGAATTGAGGGAGAATATCATGCACTTCTTTCCATGGTGCAGCTTGATTAGCCCTTTGTAGAATACCAACATCCCATCCATCCCTAGAAAATCCATGAACACTTGAAACCACTTTATGCCACAACCTTTCATTCTCCAAGGGAAAATGCCACAACTACTTACTTAAAAGAGCAAGGTTTTTCTTACTAATGCTTCCTAGACCCAACACACCTTCTTTCTTTTGACCACCTTCTCTCATCAATTTCTCCACTCCCTTGCAATTGCTTGAGGCATCCTAAAGACAAACATGAAATAAATAGGGAGATTAACCAAAGTGGATTTTATCAAAGTGATTCTCCCGCATAATGAGGTTATAATTCCTTTTTTTTCCAACCAGCTAATCTTTTCTCAATTCTCTCCAAGACTGGATTCCAAAAACTAAAAGACCACAAGTTGCCACCTAGAGGTAAACCTAAATATTTTAAAGGCCACTCCCCTCTTTCACACCCCAAAACCTCAACTAGTGAGCCTAATTCCTCTTCTTCAACATTTAAACCAACCACCGCACTCTTGTTCTAAATGATTTTTAAATTAGACATTCTTTCAGAGAGACTCACCACTAATTTCAAATTTTCAACCCCATTTCTGCTTTCCCCATAACAAAAAATCAAAATGCCATCTGCAAACTAGAGATGGGTAACCACCACTCTATCTCTCCCCACCACCCAACCTTTAAAAGTTGCAACTAACAAGCCCTAGAGATCAACCTACTAAGAACCTCTGCCACCAAAATGAAAAGGAAAGGGGAGAGGGGATCTCCTTGTTTTGACCTACAATGGCTTAAAAAAAGTCCACCACCAATCCATTCACAACCACTGAAAAGTGACATGTTTACCAGCAACCTTTGATCCACTTACACAACAATTCTCCAAAACACAAATTCTCATAATGTTAATTAAGAACTCCCAACCCACTAGATCATAAACTTTCTCCAAGTCCAACTTAATTGCCACTCCCTTTTTCCTAGATCTTCGTTGGGCCTCTACATGTTCATTTGCAATAAGAATATGACCCACAATCTATATGTCTTGAATAAAGGCCCCTTCGTAATGAGAGATAAATAATCAGTGGAAGAACTTTCTTAATCCTTAGAGGCAACACACCAACACCTTAGCAATTATTTTATAAATGTTGGTAACCAAGCTGATTGGCCTGAAATCATTCAATTGCTGGCCTTTTGGTAATGATGGTTTTGTTAAATAGTTGTCTTTCTGCAGGCTGAAATAATTGTCTTTAGCTAATACATCAGCCGTGCAATTTTCCATTTTCTAGGTACCCGCTGAATTTTTTATAAACTTTCTAATTTCATTTCTATAGGATCAGCAACTCTCTCTATTATCAACCAACCAATCAACACCTTCTTCAATGAATAAGTTAATTATATATTCCTTTCAGCACTAATATAAGTTTCATTCTGGTTATAATAAATAAAAAAGAAAATTTATAAATAAGAAGTAGAGAGTGCATAGAGCATCAAAGGGTGATGAGGAGACACCCTACCAAAAGAAAGGACAACTTAATACAGCCTCTATGAAAATTCCAAAGTGGCCCAGAAATCAGACCCAAAAGAATCTTGAACATTAGGAAATTCAGGCATAATCAGAATCCAATCTAGCAGCCAGTTTCCTATTCCAATGTTTCACCCTTTGTTACCTACCAAAAATAAATTTGACAATGGTCCCTTTTATATATGAATTTATGCATTCAAATGCTAATGAAAAACAGATAATATGACCAACATTCTACATAACATTTAAATGTCAATTTAATCTTCCTACTCCTCATTTTATGAGCATAAACAGAAAAGAAAAAAAAAACGTAAGATAAATAAAAGGAAAACTTGGGAATCAAACTGAAAAATTAAATAGAACGTATTATAGCTTTTAAAACCATAAAATCTGCAAATCCCAATCAATTGGTAGGGGAAAAAGCTACAGAAATACATGAGCCCTCTTTCTCTTTTTCCTAGAAGCCAGAGTGAGTCCAGCTTCGATAGAACCAACCAGAAGTAAGCCATACTATTTCAACTTGGTTATCAATATTGCTGATAGTATATTCTATTAGAGGTGAATTTATAAATAAATGATTTTTTGATCAATTATAAATAGAGAAATTTCAGGAGAAATTTACAATATTTGGCGCAAAAAAAAAAAAAAGAAATGCTCAAGCAAACAAAACAAAATTGACGCGGGAAAAGGAAAAAAACGTTTAATCCTCCATTCCTCCGATGTCGAAATCCACGAAAAATACTGCAAATCTGGATGTGGAAGATCTCACAGCAGAGAAATTGCGGAAGAGATCTCTCAGACAACCCAAAATAATAAGATTATGAGATTGCAAAACTCAAATTGTAGTAAAAATAGAAACCCTAACATAGAAGCCATAAGGTCGATTCAATCACATCACCGGAAGAAACCGTAAAACAGTGAGATCCCACCGAACAGAAAACCCTAAAAACTGCTTAATGGACCATGAAAGATACACCTAATAATTTCAAAAAATAAAACGAATTAATAAAATTTGTACCTGGTGGAGACCGAATTGGGGTCTTGTATATAAGAATTTCGTCGACGAAGACGTCGGAACCCAGATGGATGTTAAAAACAGGGACAGTGAGAGAGAAGTATACTTATAGTTCGTTGGGTTGTTTCTCTCGGATTCGCGGTTAGTAATTCGCGCTTCACTGTAAGAAGTAAGAACCCAGTTCGTTAGGGGAGGACTTCTAACGGCTTGTTCGCCAATGGAGAAGTGGATTTTAGTCGGGTCGTTTATAGTAACACCAATCAGATCCACCCCGTTTTGGATCCGACCCGCGAAATCGAGAACACCAGAGACATTTTACAGAACCAACGTTTAAAAGCTGACCCGGAACCGGAATCACTTTGCCCACCGGTTTTTGGTCAGCGGTTCGTCCGAGCAAATCAGTCCGATGCAATTTAAAAATGCTTAAAAAATGGCCAAAAACTGTTCTCCTAGCCAGTTTCTGGACCGAACGGTCCAACCATCCAAGTCAACGAATATTCAAAAGCCATGCTGAGAACACTCGTGTATCTGCCCCGAGATTAGGTTATATATCTTCCTAGTATTTTATATTTATATGGCATATTTATTTTACTTATTTTATGCTAAATGGCCAATGATTTTTTATTTTGCAATTGGTGGGAACACAATTATATCATGGTCTCAATTTTATTGTATCATTGTCTTAAGGCCCCTGGTAAAAAAATACTTACCAATGACCATTTTAGCCATAAAAATCCATTATTAAAAGGGGCATTGTTGTCTCATTCAAGTGTTGGCAACTTTTCCCCTAGGTGGAAAAGTTACTTACTCACCTAGGAGATGGGTATCACTTACCCGGGTAAATAAACTTTCCCTGGTCCCCACATAAATCTAAAAAAAAAAAAAAAAAAACATGGGATTCTTGGTCAATGGGAACCAAAATCCCATTAACCAACTCCCCCCCCCCTCTCAAAATCCAAAAAAAGTATGCCCCCTAAGTGTAAACAGGAAAAAGGCAAAAAACCCTCTCTCTCCTCAATCCATTTGGCCAAATATTGGAAGTTGAAAGAAGTTAGTCTTTAACCAGACTCCAAAGTCCCAATTTTGAATGTGCAAAACTGAACATGTTTGTGTATTTTTAGCCATGGTTTTCAAAATCAAACCAGACCGGATGGTCAGACCGAAAAAACTGGGAACTGTTCGAACCATCCATAATAATTTTTATTAGCTTTTATTATTTGTATTTATTAAAAATAACTTCTATTGATTTTAACTAATAGAATAATTTTTTACTAATAAAATTTTCTTGATTTAATTAAGTTACTAAGTAAACATAGTTTGATCAACATGCAATTCCTATTAATTTTTTAGTAACTAATAAAATGAATTTTATTAGCCTTTTGTTTTATTAAATTAAGTTATTAAATATAATTTCTAGAAAGAGATATAATCTACCAAAATTTAGAAAGTTATTAATTCTTACATCAAATTTTCTATTTTAAGAAACATTTGGGTATTGGACTCTCGAATCTTAAAATCAAGCATTTGTTTATCTAGAGATTAGTTAAGAGTAATAAGAGAAATTTTAGGAGAGGGATGTGTAATAAGAAAGATTAGTTAAGAGTAATTGGGATGTGTCATAAAGAGAGGGGAAAGGGAGAGGGGGGAGCCACATGGCCTACATGAGAGGGATGAGAAGGGGAAAGGTATATGTGTGTAAAATGAAATTGTAGTAGGTGACTTATGACAATATCAATTGGGCCAAGTGGTACCAATTCCAACCCAAACTATTTTCGGGTTACATGTTATGAGATAAATTTATGTTTACTTTATTATTTATCTTAATTTTTACTATTTTTGTTACATTTTATTAGTTTTATCACTCTTAAATGCGATGTATATTTTTTGTTAAGTGACATACACGAGTCTTGGGACATTTGTAATGGTGCAAAGCTAAATGCTATCCATCTTAGCATCGTTCTTGGGTTATGTATTGTCTAATAAATTAAAAATCCAAAAATCTAGAAGAGATTGTAGAGAACAAGTTACTTGTTTAACTATTAAGTGAAACTTAAATTTTTTATTTTAATTAAATTATGTTTTTAATCAATTTTAAATTAAAAAATATTTTTTCTAAGTTCATTAACACTTTTTTATTATGCTACTTTTTATTAAGAAATTAAATTTTAATTTTTTTTATAATTTTTGTAAATTTAATTTTACTAATCTTAGAATGAGTGAAAAAGACTAAATTATTTAACTTGTTTCAATTAATAAGTTACTTAATAAGTTAATCATATAAAGTAAGTTTCTATCTTTTAATTTCCTCTTTTTTATTTTTCAGTTATTTTCTAAATTTTAATATTTTCTTGATAAATTTTACTTTTAATATGTCAAAAATGTTCCTATTTTTAATGAAAAATTTCTTATTTTATTAGTTAATTAAAAATTATTTTCTAATTTGTTTGTTGTTGTTTTCTTATTTTTAGAAAGTTTTCCTTATTTACTCATTTTTTTGTTATTTTCCTATTTTTATTTGTTATTTTCTAATTAACAAAATTATTTTTGTGAAGAAAAAAGGGGTGACATGTGGCAACATGTGAGGATTGGAAAAGGGGAACAGAGAGAGAAAGAGAGAGAATTAAGAAGAAAGCAGGAAAGGGGATGGATAATGTGGACAACCTTGCTTTATAGTTTATATATAATTATAGTTATCATACAAAATGATGCCGTGTGATACCTATCACTACTTTAAACCTTATCATCTTGTTAACTCAAATATAAAGAGGGGAAATTAGACCCTAAATTTCATTAAAACTTATATAAAAACTGTTCTTTTTTTCGTAGGGCATAAATCCTTCTAGCTGAATTCATCACATGCTGGACAGGTGGCACACACAACAGTTGTACTCTCAGCACCAATGGCAGTATTTTATATATATATATATATATATATAAGATTATAAGAAATAAGCATAAGGAATCTTATACATCTTATCTTCTACCCAATTTTTGGGTCAATGGCTTCATGATCCGGTTCGAACGGATGGCCTGTTCTAACAATAAAAATTATAAGCAAAAATTATGGAATCATTTTGGTAACTAGTTTTTGGGTTGATGGTTCAATCATTCAGTTCAAACGGATGGTCCGTTCTAACAATAAAAATTACAGGAAAAAAATTGAGTGTGTGAGGTCCATTAAGTAGTATCATATGTGTTATGTCATTCAAGCGTGTGACTCATATGACCTGAAAACGGAATCATTTTGGTCACCAGTTTTTGGGTTGATAGTTCAACCGTTTGGTTCGAACGGATGGCCCGTTTTGACAACAAAAATTAAAAATAAATAAAAAATGATGAAAACCATTGTATGGGTCGACGGTTCGACCGCTCGGGTCAATGGGTCGTTAACCGATTCAATGGTATTTGGCCAAGGACCGGGATTGGGGTAAAACGGAACCAGTTGCCTGGATGGTTCCCAATTAAAAAAATAAAAAATGGCAGTTTGATCATCCGGTTCAAATAGATGGCCTGTTATGACAACAAAAATTACAAGCAAAAGATTTAGTGTGTGAGGTCCACTAAGCAGTATCATACGTGTTATGTCATTCAAGTGCGTGACTCATACAAATTGAAAATGGAATTGTTCTGGCCACTGGTTTTCGGGTTGACGGTTCGACTGTCGGGTTTGAATGAACGGCCCATTCTGACAACAAAAATAAAAAAAATAAAAAATGGCCAAAAACATTGAACGGGTCGACAGGTCGATCGCTCGGGTCAATGAGTCATTGACCAATTCAACGTTTTTTGGCCAAGGACCAGGATTGGGATAAAATGGAACCAGTTGCCTGGACAATTCCTAAATAGAAAATAAAAAAGTGGCAAAAAACCATTGAATGGGTCAACGAGTCAACAGTTCAACCACTCGGGTCAAAGGGTCGTCGACCGATTCAACAGTTTTTGGCCAGGGACCGGGATTGGGGTAAAATGGAACTGGTTGCCTAGACGGTTCCTGTGCCGAAATCTCCATCCGTTTGCGTCAATGACGGTTCAAAAACCATGGTTTTATATGCTTTTGGATTTTCACTATTCAAAGGTTTCTTCTAATGTGGGCTTTATTCAAGCATCTGCAATATGTTCATTTTTTTTTTCATTTTCTGTTTTTTTTTTTATGTTTGGTCTTTTTCTTCAAGATCCTCCAAAATGGTCTAGGGTTTACCTCCATTTATTTCTTCCATTTTGTTTTTTCTTTGAGTTTTCTTGTGCAATGTTTTTTTTTTCTTTATTTTCTTACAAGATGATCTGCTTTGTCTCTTTCTTTGATTGCATGTATGTTTAGCTCCGCTCAAAGTGGAACTTTGGACTCGATTTTCTAATTTTTTCCCTTGGTTTTTCTAGTTTGGTGGATTTACTGCCAAATTTTTTTCTGTGTTTAAGGTCACTTTGGATTTATCTTTCAAGGTTTTGGAATCCCTTGCAATGTCCACCCTTCCCATGGCTATGACTACAAAGTTATTTCATCTAATTATTGACATCTAGAAAAAAAAAAGACTAGGAAATAGAACTGTTCTGGCCACTGGTTTCCAGGTCGACAATTCGACCGTCTAGTTCGAATGGATGGCCTGTTCTGACAACAAAAATTAGAAATAAAAAATAGCAAAAAACCCATTGAACGGGTTGACGGGTTGACGGGTTGATGGTTCGACCACTCGGGTCAACGGGTCATTGATTGATTCAATGATTTTTGGCTAGGGACCGGGTTTGGGGTAAAACAGAACTGGTTCCCTGGATGGTTCATAGGCCGAACAGTCCTACTGTCCGGGTCAACTAGGAGTTCTCAATGTGAAACAAAAGACAATTATGAAGTAGAACTTAGAACTATCACTGTATGATCGTGTTCTTTTATATGAGATGCTTTGCTAAAACAATATTTAAAAAACGAGCACATGATGATCTTTTTTAAGTATTTATATGAGTTTCAAGACTTGAGTACTTATAGTTGCAAGTTTCTTATTAAGAAACCATTGTCTTTTTTAATGTAACAAATAACAATGTTACAATTACATTCCAGCCTCTATAAAGCAGGGGCCCCTCCGCTAGTATAACTAAAACATAGAAAATTTATGGGTCATAAAACCGGAAAATACAATACTTGGGTGCTACCCTCTTGGAGGACAAGAGTCCTACTAGGGTTAAAATCTGAAAATTAAGAGGTGGTAGAACACATGTCTAACAACAATGAGATTCCCTTCTAGCGATAGGGGTGTTCACAAGTCGGGTTGGGTTGGTTTGAGTCATTTTTTTTCAACCGGCCCGACCTAGTCGGTTTACTCATTGGCTAAACCAAAACCGACTGACCCTAAAGCAAAATTGACCCAAACATGAAGGGTTGGTTTGGGTTGGTTTATTGATTTAGTCGGTTTTTATACATGTTTTAAACTAAAATATCTATTTATATTAAATTTTATTTCTTTTTAGTTTTTATGCAAAACCAAAATATATATTTAAATCGATTAATTTTTTATGCAAAACTGATTTTTTTGTCAATATATATTTAAATTTATACAAAACTGAATTAAATATTGTACCATTGTATTATATTTGTATTGGTTTTACGTTTTTGGTTTTTACCATAAATAACCAATTTTTTTTAAAGTTCAAACAAAACACAAATAAAATATATCAACATTTAACATATATGGCAGGGACTAATAAATAATTACTTAAAAATATAGGATCTGTTTGGTTCAGTTTAGCTTTGATTTTCATACATGAAAACCAAAACTGAACCAAGTTATCAGTTTATTTTTTCATACAAACCGAAACCGACTAGTGATTTTGAAGAACCGACCAACTTGAGTTGGGTCGAGCCGATTTGATCGATTTGACATTCAATGTAAACACCCCTATCCAACGAAAACTCTATACATACCATAAAAGCATAAAAATCTCATCCCATGAATTTGAAATAAATGTTATTGCCCCATCAACCTATCATCGTATTCACAACTACATAATAATTACAAGTACATCCGATGCTTAGAGAGAGAGAGCTTTCCAAGTGTGCAATTCAGGCAGCAGTTAATAACTCGCTGATATTCCTCGACAGAATTTGGAGGGAGAATAAAAAATGGATGGAATTGTATGCATGCTCAATCTTCTTTCTCATATTGTACTCTTGAAATATATCAATAATGCTCAATACACAATGGGTTTCCCTTTTGCACTTTTAGAAAGCTTATTCAGTTATCTATCCAACAAGGTCAAGAGAATTTGCACATGATTTGAGCAAGTAATAACTAATTTACAAATTAAATAGGATATAGGTCTTGGACTGGATTATTTTGATTCTTTCAGGATTTTCCTTTTATTTATTTTTTTATCAATGGATGATATTGAATTCATTGGTTTAAGCTGGTGTTAGGGTTTTGATTTCTTATAAATTATAAACCCACTAACCGAGGAGTGGTTCGTTCTGGCTTTAATACGAAATTGGTTCTTGCAACCACCAATTTAAGGAAAGGAAGAGGTTATTAGTGATGCGTGAGACAAAATTCCAATGTATACATAACATTGTAAACAGGTCTTTCTTTTGTTATTGAAAGGAAATAATGCCTTATGTTCCATTGATTAATAACTCTTGCATTTTCTTGGACTAACATCGCTTATAAGGTCCATTTCTTTTTAGTGCCATGCCCGTTGTTTTGTTAAATTACGAACACTTAAATAATTTATTCTGGTTCTGCATGCTTCTGGCAGTAATAATCTGAATCGTAATTATTTATGGAAAAGTATGGACAGATCCATTGTAAAATTCTGATTTTCACTGTAGATCTACAATATTTCAAAATATCAATTACCCCCATCTTATGTATCATTGCCCACCTGTGAATTGATATCAATTCTGAGCTAGCACCTACTCCAACTATATTTTGGGCTTATGAATTTTGACCCTGGGCTGAACCGTCATTCTTACAATTATTTTCTACTAGATTTAGCCCATACATAAATGAAGTTAAGCGAAATGTCCTATTTATTATGTGGTAGAGGACCATTGGGTTCAAACTTGCCACATGTAACAAGCGTGGTATGGAAAATTTTGTAGACAGGTGAAGAGACCAAACTCCAAACCCACTTAGGCTGCATTTGGCATTCATTATTTTAAAGACTTATCTTCTTTTTGCGGTTAAAATGAGTACTGAGTTTTTTAACTGCAAAAAAGAGATAAATCCTTAAAATAAGGAATGCCAAATGCAGCATTAAAGCACTAACTGGACAAATGTATGCGTTTTCTATATTCATGAAACTTAGATGGAAAGTGGAATTTAGTTGCATTTTTATAATTTTTACCTTTCTTTCATTTTCTTTTCCTTTCCAAATTTCCTGAAAATTAAAACTTAAAAGTAATTAAGAAAATAAATGAAAGTGACATGAACACTAGGAATGGTCATCTCAGTTTGGTCTGGAAATTCCGTGCTTGGGTTTAGGTTATGTTTAAGCTCAGTCTGGGCCCATCAAGTTCATATATATCAGGGTCAGGCCTGGTCTTAATACTTCAAGCTTAGCCTGTCTATATATATTTAAACATATGTATTTTATGCATAATGTATGCAATATCTATATATATTATTTTATGTAAAATTATATATTTATTTATAAATATTACAAGTGTAACTTATAATATATAATATATAAAATAAATATTTAACATAAAATACTTTATATGTGTAATATTTTAAATAATAAATGTAGGCGCGGAATCAGGCCCAACCCATCCATGATCACCCTAAATTCAATGCCCTCTTCATTTTTTATTGGGCTTCAGATCCACTTGTCTAAAATTACTAAATTAGGAGAATTCAATTTCAAAAGGATCCATACCATATGGCATAATGTTTAGATCCTTTAAAGCTATGTTTGGTTTGAAGGAAAAACCAAAAAAAGGAAGAGAAAGGTAGAGAAGCCTATACAAGATTTGTAAAGGTTTTTTTACCTTTCCCTACTTTTTCCTTCAAACCAAACACAGCATAAATATACAGGCATTAGTGTATTGAGTTAAAATTTGCATCTTATCGGGTCGGGTCCTGGGTATGACGTAGTGGGTTCTGAAACCGATCTACTAAATAATTGGAACTAGTCAAGTTTGTGAAATTTGACTAAATTTAATATATATATAGATTAATAAATGTAAAGGCAAAAAAAGGTGTATGAAATATTTTAATCAGATTGCCGATTAAGGTGACCCTGTTCCTGGCAAAATTAGTTCGTGGATCTAAATTGGACTGGACTATCTTCTGGCCTAGGCCCAAGCCAGTTCTGGCTCGACTAATCGGACTAGATATGTTTGTTGTTTGTGTTTTTTTTTTTTTTTTTGATAAGTGAAGACTGCTGTTTGTTAAATTGGTTACCAACATCGACACCTCTGGTAGTTTGAAATCGGATTCAGTGCTTACAAGATTATGTTTACACGATTGGCATAGTTTCTTACAGTCTGAGATATTCTTAATACAAGGCTGTTAAAGTGGTGTGGGAACAGATTTGCCATGATGAAAGCCGATTTCGATAAAAAGACGTACAAGTATCTGAGATATTCTCAAGGCTGCAAAAGACCGTGCGAATGACGTGAACGCGGGCGGTATCGTGAGCACTGAAGTCGATCTCGTTTAGTTTGATGTTTGAACCTGACTCCAACGGTCCAATAAATTAGTTGTATATGGACAAGGCCCACTTGCCCGCTCCGTTTCTATTTCTAACCACAATCCAAATGGATCCAAGTTGACGTCCGAACAGGTCCTAAAGATTTTGTAGAGAAAGGCAGAGCGAAAGCTTTTGCCCGCGAAAAAACAGGAGCTCAGTAGCTACCTCTGTTCTGTTTTAAATCAAAATTTTCTCAGTTTCCTTCAAATCTTCTCTCTCTCTCTCTCTCTCGTTAACCAAACTTCTGCACCCACCAACATCCAAGTAATCTCTCAAGAGCCTTTCTTTTGGTTGTATGATGTATCAAGTCAAGGCTGAAGGCTCCTTGGTTTGCTAGATCTACCATCTTCTTTCTCGAATTCGTGTAATTTAAAATTTTCAATCCGAATACATTCCTTTTGTACATTTGAGGTTAGTAGCTTTATTTCTTTGTTGAAATATGATCTTCACTTGTCCAGTAACAACTAACAACATATTAAGTTTCTCCCTCCATTTCCCAGATCTGCTCTACGAGTTGTTCATTATTTTTTTCCTGCAAATTGGAGGTTTTATTTATGAAATTTCCTCCTTTATGACATTATCTCGGCTGGGTCTTTACGAATATTACCGGGAGAAAAGGAAAGTTATGATTTTGTAGTAAATTTCTTGGCTTAGTAACTATGGTGATCAAAATGGCGGGAGCTGTTGTTGTTCTTTTACTGGTTTCTGGCCTCAGAGTGGAAGCAGATGGATCGAATCACAAATACAAGGAGAGAGACCTTGTCCCCCTATATGCAAACAAAGTGGGTCCTTTCCACAATCCAAGGTAAGTATCGCTTTTATTTTAAAAGTAATAAGACGAATCTTTCATGTGCTCTACTTATTTAATCCTAATCCTTTTAATGCAGAAAATCATTTTGGTTTCTGGATATTGCTGTATATGTGGACATGCTTTCCTTTATTAATACAACAAAAACTATGTTATACTTTTAACAACTGTAGATGAATCTACGTTTTCTGTTTTTCTATTCTCCGATAGAAAAAGGGGAAAAAAGAGAACAAAAGTTGTCATACCCTTCAGCCATAAGTGTGTAGGAGAAAAGAAATAAAAAATCCTTGTTATGCATATGTTACATTGTTAATGGTTTAAATTGATTACTTAACAGACTGATCAGGCTTGCAGTTCAATGAGCTTCAGCTCCGTTGAAGTCTTCATTCTGCAAATGTCAATGGTCCATCCTCAATAACCTCTTTTACTGGAGAAGAAATGAAGCCACAACATGGTCTACTAACATACAATGATACACCTGAGGCCCCTTATGTTATGTATGTTAAGTTCAGAGACAATAGATGACTGTTAAAATAGGCAGGTGCTTGATCATTTAAGTGGCACTCAGAAACGCAGGCAGTTGCAATTTCTCATTTGACCTGGGCATGCATCACTCATCTGTGTGGTGCACAGGCATTTAACTGTTACCTAAAAGATCCTTACATGGGATATTGACAACAGTGATTAAATTTCATTTTGTTAGTACTGTTTGGTGGTTGCATATTCTTAGTGGGCATCATCAATAATTCTTACTAGTTCAGTCTAACTTTCGAAATTTGAAATTTTCTTTATCCTCATTGGGATTGCTCTGTGATGGGATATTTGATGCTTCTGCAGCGAGACATATCGGTACTATGACCTTCCATTCTGTTCACCAGGTTTGTCACCATTATAAACTTTTTCCCATTTCTAAATTACAATATTTATGGATTAACTTTCCTGTTTGATCCCTTTCTTTAATCACATTAGATCACGTGAAGGAGAAGAGGGAGGCTCTTGGAGAAGTACTAAATGGTGATCGCTTGGTTGATGCACCATATGAGTTGAACTTTCGGGTGGACAAGCAATCCAAAATCATCTGCCAGAAAAAATTAACAAAAGAGGAAGTTGCTCAGCTCAGGACTGCTGTATTGAAGGACTATTACTTCCAGATGTATTATGATGACTTGCCCTTCTGGGGGTTTGTAGGCAAGGTTGAAAAGGATAATAAGGAGGATCCTAACGAGTATAAATACCTTCTGTTTAAACACATCCATTTTGATGTTCTTTATAACAATGACCGTGTCATAGAGATCAATGCTCAGACTGACCCAAATCTGTCTGCGGACATCACAGAGGACAAGGAAGTTGTCGTTGATTTTACATATTCAGTTAATTGGAAAGAGACTGATATTCCTTTTGAGAAGAGGATGGACAAATACTCAAAATCCTCGTCAATGCCACAGCACTTAGAGATTCATTGGTTCTCAATAATAAATTCTTGTGTGACTGTGCTCCTCCTGACTGGGTTCCTTGCTACTATTCTTATGCGGGTGCTCAAGAATGATTTTATTAAGTAAGAGACACCAAAATCTCTCTCTCTCTCTCTCTCCACTCATACACACACATTCCCACAGGATGGGCCATTCCATGTATTTTGCAATTAATTATGAATTTATTGACTTGTTTCTCATGCTAAAGATATTCACATGATGAAGAATCGGTTGATGACCAAGAAGAGACTGGATGGAAGTACATTCATGGTGATGTCTTTCGATTCCCGAAACACAAGTCCCTATTTTCAGCAGTTCTGGGTTCAGGAACTCAACTTCTAGCTATGTAAGTACTCTTTTAGGAGGCTTTTACATTACATTTATTTAGAGTGTTCTATGGACTAAAAACATGGATTTCAAGTTCTGACATCTTCTTCGTTTTAAATTTTAAATCTTTCTTTTTCTTTTTGATGCTTTGTTATCAGACCTATAAACTGTAAAAATTTGAAACCAGCTAGTCCCTTCATGAAGTTAGAATATTTATTGCAACTATCGGTAAAACTGAAACTAAAACACTAAATGCAATTATAATACTTTTGAGTTTTCTGCTGACACACAAAGCATATGGATGGGTAGATTGATATATTCTATAACCTCTATGACCTTGGTGAAAATTTGTGTGTTAATGCATGGACATGGAAAATGGTATCCGAATTGGGTCAATTATGCTACCATTAATCCTATCTATTCTTTCATCTGGAGGAATTATGTGATTGATTTGGACTGTCCATTAGACAGGAGACCTCTGGTTTGCCATGTAATTGAGTCTGCACCAGCCATATGCTCTACTTTCTGTTGGAGCTTTGAGCAGATGGTTTAGTCAAGGTTCAAAGTATCAATACGATATGCTCTGTATCAGGCATATCGTATTGTATCTGGGTATCTGATACACCTGTTTACAGGAAACCAACTTTTTTATTTATTAAATAATATAAAACATTCATAAAAATGAAATTAAAGAAAAATATAAAATGCGTGGTACATTTGGGTCATTGGGTGTATCAATACTTTAAACCATTATATTAGTCATCCAAAGCTTCAGTTTTCACAAGATAAGTCCATGGAAAAGTTCTAATGTGTGTATGTGTGAGGACTTTTGGGGTAAAACATGGAGAATTAGGACACTTTTGGATAAACTACCAAGCTCATTCTATGAAGTCATTGGAAGGAACTTATGAGTAGCTCTGATAGGTGAAAAAATGAGAGAAAGTAGACTAAGATGGTTTAGTCATGTGCATAGAAAACCATTTATAGAACCTGTAAGAAGAAGCAATCTGTTGCAAGTTTAAGGTGTTAGAAGGGCTAGGGGAAGACCAAAAAGGACATGAGTTGAAGTGGTAAGATGATTTAAGCGCTCATAATTTAACAATGGATATTGCATTATATGTTCATACATCTAGGTGACAACTGTCTGATACGTTTTAAGGTTAATGAACAACTGCAGTCGTGAAGGTTGTATGTTGAGTTCATGTTTTCACTTTAGACGTGCATGAATATGTCCCAGATTTTCTCAAAAAAAAAAAGAAAAGAAAAAAAAAGGAAAAATGCTCTTAGTTTTTTATCCCTGTGATATAAATTTCCTAATAATTGTTGTCTTTGTTGTTGCACCAGTGCACTGTTCATTTTCCTCCTTGCAATAGTTGGGGTGTTCTACCCATACAACAGGGGAGCTCTTTTCACAGCTCTGGTTGTCGTATATGCACTTACCTCTGGAATTGCAGGTTATACTGCTACATCCACATATTTACAACTAGAAGGAACTAACTGGGTAAATAAGTTGATTTTTTAGTGATTGTTTTTCATTAAAGGACTTGGTTATTTTTCTTTTGTACCTTATACTTCTTTCTTCTCTGTTCCTCCTACCCCTCTTTCAGGTGAGGAACTTATTGCTGACAAGTTGCTTATTCTGTGGACCTTTGTTCTTGACATTTTGCTTCCTCAACACTGTTGCTATTGTGTATAGTGCCACTGCAGCTTTACCATTTGGAACCATCTTGGTTATTCTTCTCATATGGACATTAGTAACTACACCTTTGCTTGTATTGGGTGGCATTGCTGGAAAAAACAGCAGCACAGAATTCCAAGCTCCATGTCATACTACAAAGTATCCCAGAGAAATCCCTCCATTGCCATGGTATAGGGGGACTATCCCTCAGATGGTAATGGCCGGGTTCCTTCCATTCAGTGCCATCTACATTGAGCTGTACTACATTTTTGCAAGCGTGTGGGGACACAAGATTTACACAATATACAGCATCCTCTTCATTGTCTTTATCATCCTCATCATTGTGACAGCATTCATCACTGTAGCATTGACATATTTTCAGCTTGCTGTTGAGGACCATGAGTGGTGGTGGAGGTAATTTACTTACATGCATAGACCACACATACAAATTTAACAACTTTGTAATGGTTAATTTTGGTAATGTTTTGTGGGAAAAAGATAAAAAAGAAAAACAAAAGAACAGGTAAATAAACAGAAGTAACAAAATATGAACATTCATTTCAGGCTTGAAACATGTGACAGATACTAGGGTTTCTTATTCTGCATATTTGAGGTGGCTTTGTTTTCCTGTGCTTGTATGTTTTCTTCTTCCTCCTTCAATATAGATCATTTGAGGACATGTTTTTCTTGGGAAGTTGGAACTTTAGAAGCATTACTTAATTATCCTGGGAAGTGACTTGAGTTTCTATGAAACCTATTTTACCCTATGTACTACTTGGATGTCTCAAAACCTTTTCTTGTTTTTACCATGCCTGGATGTTTTAATCCATGTAATGAAAAGTTGGGGTTGATTATTTACCAGTATTTCTAGGCTTTACCAGTTTTTGTTATTGTCTCATAGATTCCCTACTTTTTAGTTTTTAATTTGGTCTTTATTTTCTATGGGTTAATGGTTTGTAAACATCCACATAGGTCTGTTCTTTGTGGAGGCTCAACTGGTGTTTTCATCTATGGCTACTGCATATTCTACTATTTTGCAAGATCGGACATGTCAGGCTTCATGCAGACATCTTTCTTCTTTGGTTACATGGCCTGCATCTGTTATGGGTTCTTCCTCATGCTTGGGACTGTTGGTTTCCGTGCTTCCTTACTTTTTGTGCGACATATTTACCGTTCAATTAAGTGTGAATAGGCTTTTGATATGGCTACTTCCATCCTGCCAACTGTAGTTTACATGGTACTGAGTCAACATTGTAGAAGCCGTAGAGACAGCCCAGAATTTTTCTCAAGTTTACTGTTGCCAAATTTTCTTCTAAATAAGGAATATATTGTTTTATTTCACATCTGTGATTTATGATGATCCATTGCTTGGTGGAATGGTAAAACCAAAGGCTGTTAAAGTGTTCAAATATCAGTTCTAGTCTGAGAGCAGCCACTTTTGTACAAGAAAATGCCCTCTGAAGACCTCGGATAGCTAGGATCAATATTGGGTAATGACCTTTTTTTAATCTTGAATCTGTAATTTATGCCTTATTTTAACTTAGTTACTTTATTTCATTTTTCTCCCATAGAAGGTGGAGTTTCTTCATCTTTTAAGCTGTGTTTGGTTTGAAAGAAAAGGTAGGGAAAGGGAACTTGTACAGGTTTCCCTACATTTCCCTTCCTTTCCCTACCTTTTTCTTTCAAACCAGATACAACTTTAGTGGTTTTCAATGCCTTTAACAATGAGAAATTACCATTTTCATATTGAAGATGTCCAATAATTGAGTTTTGCTTGCGCAAAATTCAGAACTTCAATAAAATCCTATTTGCTTTTCTTACTCGGATAAAAACCCCAACAAGAGGCTTTTAAAGCGTCGGTTTGGATTACATTCTAGGTCTCAGCTCAGCTAAAAATCCAACTCTTCTTCCCCAGTTCCACCCTAACTCATGAAAAAGCTCCGGTTGGGCCTTGCCGGTTTTGGATCCAGTCTGCCCATATTGCAACCTAATCCTCATTAACTAGAATATTAATGAAAATGTGTAGAATTTACAAACATTAGTTTGATTACCATCGGCGTACATTGATGAACCTGGCAAACAGGTTGTCAGTCCAAAACCAGAGTCATGATTCAACAACAAAAGCCATTATTTGCAAGAGCAGATTGGTTGATGCCATTACGTCGTCCTGTATGTAACACTGATCAAATTTCTTACATTCAGACCGGTTTAAATTGGGGTTGAACCCTCGTCATTCTGTTTCCCATTCTATGGTTCAAACTTCAGAGGATTGATACGTATTATACCATATTGTCTGATATGTAACGATTTTTGAGGTTGTTGACACGCTATATATAAGAAATTTAAGACATAAATTACCAATAATCGTGCATTACTGATAAACTGAAAGGCATTGACTGAAATTTAGGGCCCATTTGGTTTGCAGGGTAGGGGTTCAGTATCAAATTCGGAATGGGTCATTCCAGTTTCAACTGTTTGGTTGAACAGAATCAGAATTCCATTCCCCCATTTCCCTCCGATGGGAATGAAATCCCATTCCAGCTTATGCTTATCATACTTTGGTTCAAGGTTCAAAATTTGATATGATATACCCCATATTAAGCATATCGTATTGTGTTGTTGGTTTAACGATACACTCCCCTTACAGGGGTCGTATTGGGGTGTGACCTGGTTCAGGGGGACCAGCCTTAGACTGACCCCTCTGAACCAGTTTCAAAAAAAAAAGGATGGGCAAGCTTCAATACAGGCCGACCCCTGTCAGTGTATTGGCCTGTATCGATATTTTAAACCTTGCTTTGATCCATGCATATCATATCAAACTAAACATGCCAGCGATCCATATATACATTTGCCAGATGTACCAGTGTGCTTACTTCCTATTCGATTTTGCAGCCTGTTATACTTGTACATAGCCTCTTTGTAACCTTATTCATCCATTTTCATGTGCATAAATTTGCTTAAATGAATAAAGGGTTGGGAGGGGTGAAATGGGCTGGCGTTGGCAGATTCAAACCCATATTGTCACACTTTGACGAAGAATGTCTTGTATTAAAAAGTATGGTTTTCAAAACTGGACTAGACCGGGCGGTCGGACTGGAAAAACTGGGGACAGGTCAGGTGACCAGTTCCAGTTTTCCCTAAAACCGGATTTTTGCCAAATTTGGTCAGCAAATCACTGACCCAGGCAGTTGAACCGTTTGACGGTTTTGATCGTATTTTATGTTTTTGTCAGAATGGACTATTTGTTCGATTGGAATGATCAAACCGTTTGACCCGAAAACCGGACCCCTGACCGGTTCGTTGTCCAAATCGGTTTTAAAAACCTTATTAAAAGAATGAGGATACAACACTATGAGAAGGATTTCCTTGGGAGTATGCTCAATACATCCAACCATGTACATTAATCCGTTTGTTCTTATCTTCTTGATCATGTCTTCTTTGTTATTATTTGTTCTCTTCACAACAAGTTTGTCAGTTTCCATTGCGCTAACCAAATGTTCCCTAATTGAAGAAGAAACATGTAATTAATCCACTAAAAATTATTACATTGCTCCATATATATAAATGCGTTACAACAAGGATTTTTATAAGGATTACATGCTAAACGAAACAGTACAACTAGGCATTTCCTCCAGCCACTTTATCTACCAAAAGGCTGGTCACCAATACATATGTATGATTTTGTGTTTTAAATAAAAAAAAAACAATTCCCAAGTCAGTGAAACTTGACATGAGAACTGTTTTTTCTTTAAACAAATACAAAAGTCATACATATTACCCACTAAGAAACTAAATAGGACGAACTAATAGTACGCATGAAAATGACAGAGGAGTAGAGAAATGAGAGCCGAAATAGCAGCAACTAAGCACATTGAAAGCCATCGGGGACCTTCTTTCCACATGCATTTACTAGCATACTGAAAGCCTGGGGCATGCCAATGTTGATACCCATGATACTGGCTTTGAGAGCTGTACACAGACACATCGCTACTTCGAGATCAGCCAGGCCTCCCAGCACGGCACAGCATGGGCCCTTCAGAGGGGCGCCGATGATTATCGGCGTCCCCAGTAAGTTGGTGCATGCACCCAACTTCAGCATGTCTCGTGGGCAGCTTCCAGGCTTCTTGTGGATGGGCGCCGGAGTCAATGGCGGAGCCCCAGCCCCAGGGGTTGGATACGTGGGGATGTATGGAACCGTGGGCGGAGTCTCAGCTGGGGTTGGATACGTGGGGACATATGGAACCGTGGGTGGAGTCTGAGGGGTTGGATAAGTGGGGATGTATGGAACCGTGGGCGTAGTCTTTGGGATGGGCTGAGTAGGAGGAGTGCATGGCAGCTTGTGAGATGACACAGAAATGAAGAAGAGAAGGTTAAGGAGGGTGAGAAAGGCAGACTCCTTGGAACCCATGAAAGTCATCTTACATGCAATGAAGTATGGAGCAAAGTCGTGAGCAATCTAACGTATTTATAGACAAATTTCTGTGCCGAGTTGAGAGCTGAGATGGTATATGTTGCACTGAGTAATGAATGAAGTAACCCTTTTTGTGGGTCTTCTTTTCTTTGAAAGCATCAGCCATGCATGTGACAGTGAAGGCCAAGATTTTCATGGCCACATAAAGCTAGCTAGGATGGTCGATGATGGTCCTAAGCCTTGTGAAGTATCTCAGTATCCCTTCTAACTGTTACGCATTAAGTACCACAATTGCCCACTTGCTGCTTTTGGTGGTTGTCTATCTATGTCCACCACCTCTCATGTTGATGTATTTGATGAATAGGGTCAAGGTGACCTAAAAGAAATATTTGTATTTGAATTTAAGCAGAAATATTGCTGGTTTTGCTACACATAGTAATGGGATTTGGAGGGAAGGAAAGTCTCTGTTTCATCTACTGTGCACATCTGGTGGTCTAGGGTACCACCAGGGGATCTGGCCCATCAGATGATCCTAATAAGTCCCCATGTCTCATTTCCTTTGGATAATCAGAATGGTGATCATATTCTATCAATAACTCCACATTATCAGTACCCATTTTTGGCCTAGATGATCAACCGCAGCTGTGCCAACAAATAGTTAGAATGAAAATGATTTTTCTGTTGCTCCATTTGGGGCAAGGTGCTGTGCTGGTTTGGGCAGACTTCATGTTGGCTATAACAAATCCATGGTGAAACAATGTGATTTGCCTGATTTAGCTTTATCCTACTTACAACTGCCGATCTAATATAAAAAACACTGTTCCATGATTGATGATTCCATCCTAGTCCTCCAATCTTAGGCTTTCTGAGTAGGGGTGACCATAAGCCGAGCTCTTCACAAGCTATTCGAGTTCGGCTTGTGAAAAGCTCAATTCGGCTCAGTTTCAATGGAGCTTCGAATCGAGCTTGAGCCTAATTTACAGGCTTGATTAATAAATGAGCCGAGCCAAGCTGAGCTCGGCTTGATTTGAAAAGATCCTTGATGGCTCGATTAGAGGAAAGAAACGAACAATGTGAAGGTCCTTGACCAAGTACTGGAGTATTGTGAGGGTGCTTTAATAAACTAACTAGCAATCCCCTAGTGACTGATGAAACAACTTGGTGTTTTAGTAGAAGTCCATTTCGTTAACAACAACTCCTCGTCCTCAAGCCTCGAGCTTGAAGATGACCAACCCGTGTTAACGAGGAATCTGATTTGAAGGTGTGGAAGCAGATAACTGAATCTAAGATACTTGTTATTGGATTTGTTGATAGTGAATAGGAGCCCGGCCCGTTCCCGTTTGTTAAGTAGGTTGAATGTGTCCAAAAGAGCCCACACCCCATCATGAAATGGGTTGAACAATGTCAATCCAAAGCCAACATTTCATAGGTTTATTTTCTATCTGATGAAGAGTTGTAACAATGCCTCAATGGCTTGGCAGAATTTCTGGAGGCCAAAATCTCTTGGGGGCCTGGGGTTCAACTGCATTGATGTGAAAAGTAATGCCATGTTAATGAGGCTTCCTTGGAGGTGTTCGTTAATGAAGGGCACGAATTATAGAGACCGGATGGGCTGCACATTTTGTTGTTACAACGCGAGCTCAACTTCCATCCGCGTTGTAACATGTTGCTATTTTGGGGGAGATGTGTAAAAGTAATGGGAGGTGGGTTTAACACACCCGTTATTTTTTTTTTCTTTTTTTTCAAACAAAAAATGAAAGAAAAACATTTATCTTTTAAGTTTTAACCACCGCCCTAAAAGTCTATGAAATTTTACCTTTGTCCAAAACCTTCTGCCCACATCCAAAAGCTCAAAGAGAAAAAACACATGCCTTCCATCCAATGAATAAAGAGAACATAGAACCTATTGAAACGCTTGTCTTCTAACATTCTTGAAGTCATTTATTGCTCAGGTATATGTTTCTCCAATTATTTATCTACCAATTGAGTGAGAAGTCAGTTCCTCTCTATCTATTGTCCAAAATCTTCCTCCCAGCAACACGAACAAAATAAGCTCATTACCTTAATAATTCAGTATGGAGGCATTGGATGTGTTTGACGTCTCTAAAATCACATAGATTTCTTATACTGTATTAATTAGACCATATTAAACAATATGACGCCAACTTCATAAATTTTGATAGTTTATTATGCCTCTTTCTTGAAACAAGACCCTATACCTTAATAGTTGAGCATAGAGGCTTCAAATGTCTTTGAAGATCTTTAAAATCACATAGAGGCTTCAAATTTCTTATACGGTATTAATCAGACCATATTATACAATATCGCACTAATTCCTTAATCCCTGATGGTTTGTTGTCTTTGTTGCTTAAAACAATCCCCTATACTCCAATAAATTATCAAATAAAAAATATTTTTTATATATAATTTTTATTTTTATAAAACATTTTTTCTCAAATCGAGCTCGAGCCAAACTGAGTTCAAACTTATGAGTTTTTTACTCGAGTTGAGCTCGAGCTCAAGGTTCTAGTTCGAACCGAACTTGAGCTCGAGCTCGAGCTCAAGGTTTTAGCTCGAATCGAACTTGAGCTCGAGCTCAAGTTCAAGGTTTTAGTTCGAACCGAACTCGAACTCGAACTCGAGCCTTATACTACCTTGACGAGCTGAGCTCGAGCCTTGTACTTATTCAGTTTGGCTTGGCTCAAATCCACCCTTACTTCTGAGATCATCTCGGAAAAACTTTCTTTAGAATGTCTCAGCCTGCGTTAAACCATTCCAAATCACAATGTTGTTAGTTTTCTAATTGGGTTGGTAAGCTGGATAACAGGATATGAAGCTTGGAAACTCAGATTATAGGGATATAAAGCTAAAAAGACAGCGTGCATGAACCTATACTGTAACTGTGACCCTGACCACGGATTCAGTCAGGTATGAGCAGAAGTTATTACAAACGTAGCCTTTGGTTTAAGGGAAAAGGTAGGGAAAGGAAGAGAAAAGACAGGAAAATTTATACAATATTTGTAAAAATTTTCTTACCTTTCCCTTCCTTTCCCTGCATTTTCCTTCAAATCAAACATAGCTTAAGAGAAGATCCTAAGGAATTTAATCTTCTACGTCTGAGCAATTTGGTGGCCTAAAAGGAATCCCCGTGTTCTCCTCCACACCCCCAAAGTATCCTCCAACTAGGCAGGAAAAAGGTTCAATGGATGGAAGGGTCTAGAAACTGACGTTTTCTTAACAGTGGGAATTGGAAATTTGGTCCCCATCTCATGGACAGTCTGGATTGGCCATGCATGGCAACTCTCAACAATCAACATGGGTTGTTTGGAAAAGAAATTTTGATGTTCATGAAACCCTCTTTTCCTGGATGAAGCTTTCCTACTCAACTGTATTATTAAAACCTTCATCAGCATATTCTTCTTTCTTTACCTTTATATCTATATGTGGGTTTTTGTTATTTTCACTGTTTCACAACTAACTGATTTGAGTGTGAAATACTAATTGCTGTAGTATTTATTCCTGGGAAAAGTTTCCATTTTGTGCTTTGCTGTAAAGATTTCAAGTTGACTACTGTAATTGTTCAACATGGGTCAAATTTCTCCAACCTGGTTTTGACTTCGTGCTGCATTCAATTTTTATTTGTGTGGCAAGGACAAATTGACCAATTGTTCTCATTTTTTTTTTCAGTTGAAGATATAAAAGAGTGAGGTGCTTTCCAGTTTTCATGAAATGAACGTGAAACATGGTGGTAGCGATGTCAATGGGGCAGGTTCACCCTCACACCCCGTCCTGTACTGTTGCAGCGGGCAACCTTCAATTCGGCTCAATCCAATCCGAGTTTTTGCAAAGGGTGAACATGAGTTTTTGGGCTGCGAGCTGGGCCTGGGCCAAAACTTTCGGGCTTGACTTGAATTTGGGTTGGGCAGTTGGGCTTGGGTTGACGATGTCAATGGGGCAGGTTCACCCTCACACCCCATCCTGTACTGTTGCAACTTGAGCGGGCAACCTTCAATTCGGCTCAATCCAATCCGAGTTTTTGCAAAGGGTGGACATGAGTTTTGGGCTGCGGGCTAGGCCTGGGCCAAAACTTTCGGGCTTGACTTGAATTTGAGTTGGGCTTGGGTTGACAATTTGAGTAATCCAAACCTGATATGAGTTACGAATGACAACGGGGCAGGGATCATATTCCCTGTCTCCAACCTCGTCTTTGAAACAAATCCTCATCTTCAATCTTAACGTATGCATATATAGAAAATATGTATAAATAAAATTTGTATATATTTTTAATAAATTCTATTCTTAAATTAGGCCAAAAAACTCAATAAAAAATAGTTATATAAAAATATCTATATAAGTTAGTTCAAATCCGACCAACCCAACCAGCCTAGCTAAGTTGCATTGAATTAAGCTTGGGTTGGACCTGAGTTAATAAACTTGAGCTTGACCTCCTGGGTTAGGCCAGGCATGAACCTGAAGTTTGCACCTCTACTGTTCTGTGTCAATTAAGACGGGTTTGTTATTATGAACCTACCAGATCCAACCCACCCAGTTGCACTCCTACTATCCAGTGCCAATTAGAATGGGTTTGTTTTGAGACTAATCGTGTTGAGTTGGGTTCAAGTTGTTGAATGCTAACCCATCGTAGGCTTGGGTTATTGGTGTATACTTTCTTTCACTTGTGAATTGATTTCACAAAAAACGAAAACTAAAATGTTGATCGATGGCATACTCTACCATGTTCGCTGAAGCTGAGGAAGATCAGATGCGATGAATTGTGGAGCTCTAAGAGTAAGAGAAAAAGATCTTGTTTACACTCTGCATCGATCTATAATTTGTCGTTCGTCTTTCCTTTAGGCTCAGTTTAGAAAGAATACAAATGCAAATTTGTAGAGTACAAATACATACAAAATATAAGGTTTTATACTCTACAAATTTGCATTTATACTCTTTCCAAGGTGATCCTTAATAGTGAAGTTCGTTTTCTCTCTCTATAAGCATACTCATTTTGCTTCTATTCATAGCTTGAGAAGTTGTAGCAAATTTTAGAAGAAAGTTTTGGCTCTGACAATTTCTGTATTTTGCGAAAATGCTAGTTTTGCCCTTTTATAATCCAATGAGCCAATTTAGACCTCAAACTAAGTTTTTAAGGTAATCTTTAGCTCCAAAATGCACTGTATCAGTGATGTTATTAACAATCCGTTAAATACCGAATAAAATAATAGGAAATATTGATGTGACACTATTAAACTTAAAAAACTGAAAAATTGCAAGTGGACCTCACTGAATAAAATAACAATTATTTAAATTATAAATTAATAAATATTGAAAATAATATATGGATAGGTCTCACTTAAAACTTTCTTCTTAATAAAAAATAATAGTAAGTTCCACTTAAAATTTCCTTCTTTAAGAAATTGTTTTACTGTTGCTTCCAGCCTTCCACCTCTGCAACTGAATCGTTTTCACCTTGGTATTGCCCAAGTAAAGAGTCTATATGGACTATGGTCATGTTTGTTTCAAACAAAACGTTTAATTCCTGTTTCAAGCCTTGAAAGCATGTCTCAAATGTATGTGTTTCAAAATCTTTGGGCGACTTGAAGTTAGTTTGTTTCAGGTACGCCAATAGATGTACTTAAATAGATCCAGGTTTCTAAAAGCAATGAAAACACTTTTTTGATTATTTGTTTTGCATATAAACCATTTTTTTTCTATAGAACAGCTGGAAGGTTTTTTGTTCCAGTGAATGTATGCTTTTTGCATTGTTTTCCCTGCAAAGTGAGAGTATAAATGGATCTAAATATAGTATTATGTTGAACGCAAATAAATTTAATGCAAAAATCAACAAAAAATGCAACTTTAGAAATGTTTTGGATCTTACCAAATCGTCCCAAATTTATTGTACCCATTTGCCAAATTCGGGAAAAAAAGAAGTACGATAGGTACAAGTCATCTTCAACCCAAATACAATTGGCCTGCAACTAGGGGTAGGGCTGCAAGTTGGGCCGGGTTAGGTTGGGTTGAGGCCAATCCTAGTCCAACCTGATGTTCTAAACCCCCAACCCTAACTCTAACCCAAACCGACCTTCAACCCGAACCCTAACCCTAACTAATTCCTTCAATCCTAACCCAATCCGATGTCAACTTCGGGTTGGGTCCAACCCAACCTTCCCATCCCTTAAAATCTAGTAGAAAAATAAGTATTTATTTATCATGAGTTATGACTTATGAGAGAATTTTTTCAAAAATATAAATTCATGAAATCAACAATAATCAACCATAAAATTATGGAAATAAAATCACTAATAAAAATTCATAGGATCAATCAAATAATTTGAATCTATTTGATAGGTCACACATAAAAATTACAAGACAAAAGGAAAAGACAAGTAGTCAAGTACCTCAGAATAACTTAAAGAAAGGCATGATAGTATGTAGGGGGGCTATACAACTATCATGCATCTAAACAAATCAGTGCATGTTATATATATATATATAGCACAAGAGTGATAGGCTAGTAGTATATATATATAGGGGGTTGGGTTGCCTGAGGGGTCAACCCTAACCCAACTTGAACTAAGGTCGAGTTCAAGAATTTCAACCCTAACCTTAACCCGATCATCAACCCGAACTAAGGTCGGGTTCGGGCCAACCCAGCCCAAGTTGCAGCCCTAACTAGGGATGATCATTTCAGCCTGGCCTGGAAATTCTGGGCTTGGGCCTAGGTTTTGTGTTCAGGTCAGTCCCGAGCCCGAGCTCACATCAGGCCCACAAATTTTAGGGCTGGGCTTGGGCTTAATACTTCAAGCCCGGCCCAACCCGCATATTTTTAAACTTATACATACATATTTATACATGTTATTTTACATTATATTATATATTTTATATATAAATATTATAACATGACATGTATAATTTATATTATATGTAATATTTTACATTATATAATATATATAAAATAAAAAATTATAAACATGCTATGTCATTTAATATATAATATTGTAGATATGTAATGTTTTATATATGAAAGACATTGTCCCAAAATCAGGCTCGGCCCAGGCTCGTATAGACATGGGCAAGGGCTTATGTTTCAGCCGTATAGATGTGGGCCCATGTATTTTATTAGTGGCGTGGAACTTTATTATTGGTTCTATAGTGAGCCGAACAACATCGTGTTCAGCCAAACCTTGCTCTTTTTGGGTAACCGTCATTCATCTCTACGGCTCTATACTAATGCCACTAAAAACTTGAAAATTAATAAACGTATTTAAGTTAACTATAATTAAGTAATTAACTTAATTTTGATAAATAGATTTAAGGTGATGAAATTACTTTTGTTAAGAAACCGGCTTCTTTAATTATGTTAATAACGTAATAACTTATTAACATAATTAATTAATTTTCTAAACTTAATTTAATTATTTTCCTTAACATAATTAATTTCATTAAAATAATTAAGTAACATAAGATAACTTAATTAACATATTGAAGGCCACTTTTAGCTTACTTAACTATGTTGAAGTTAATTAATTAGTGAACATTACTTTACATAATTAACTTATTAATTAATTTGAAAACAATGTTGTTTCTTAGGGTGCAAATTGTGTGGGTTGGGTTGGGTTGATGGTCAATTCACGCCCAACCTAAGTCTCAAACCTAAAGTCAGGCTTGGCCCAATTCAAGGTTAAGCTTAAATTTATCGATCCATTCCTAACTTAAGCTTAACCCAACATCTCAAATTAGGTTTGGGCTTGGGCATGTTTAGCTTTGTAGCTCAATTTTTAGGTTTTGGCTTGGGCTTGCTTAGGTTAAGCTTAAGTTTTATGGCCCAAGTATAGTTTGAAGTTTGAAAACTCGAGTCCAATCTATGCAAAAGCTTTGGTTGAGTTGGATCAAGTTCAGATTGGGCCCACCTAAATTGCATTGCTATTTCTTTTTACCTCAAATTCTTTTAACAAAACCCATGCATCACATGGTTCTCCGCTAATATACCCATATAAGATATAGTCCACCTCTTGCTTCCCCACTTTCATTGTTGTTGTCACTGGAATAATCTGATGGAATTCCCGCCTCCCATGTTTGATGTCAACAAAATACTAGTGAAGTCGCTTTACATCTTGCATTCTAGAAAAAGGTCCTTTGGAATTTAACCACTACAGTACTCTGATTTGCATGCTTCCCATGGCATACCTTGATCTTTCCCCCACCAAATCCCAAATCTGCAATAGAATCAACGAGGATATTAGATTCCTTTCTTCAGTGGTTATGATCTTTTTTTGGTAGAAAAAGGAGACAAATTACATACTACGAACATATGTTTCAAAAGATATACCATAAATATGGTCCCATATGAAATGTAATAGTTCTACTGGGGGATATGCAAAAAACGTAAACCTTTAATCTTCTTGAAAGGCTAAGTTTGCTAGTCTATCAACAATACATCTATTGGCTTCCCTATAATAGTGTTTGAGTTGGACTGTTTAGCATTCTTCCCTCAAGTGCAAAATATTATAAAAAATAGTATCCATCTTCCATGTTGGGCATTTTCTGGATCGAAGAGAGATTATGGTAGAGAGAGAATCTGATTTGATTATGGCTTATGAGATGTTTGAATCCCCTAGCTAGCTCTTGAGTGATGCCTTCATGAATGGATCATAGCTCAACCACATCATTCGTACGTAGTTTGTCCAATTTGCATTGAGTATCCACCCATCCAACGACCAAGGTGATCATGGAAAATGCTTGCTGCAAAAGTTGCTCCAGGCTGACCTTTGGCACATTCATCCGTATTAAGCTTGATCCAATCTGGAGTATCAGTACCACTTATTTGTGTTTAGTTGTGTATTTAGTAGAGGGATGGCCAAGATTTGTTGGATAACATTTCAAGGAAGAACGGATTCAATTGCTTGTATGTTCCAAGAATTATTAACGATACAGTCAACTACTCGAGTAGAACCACTAGAGTTTAAAGGGCTCGGCAGCCGCAACTGTGAAAGAGTGACCCATTTGTCTTCCCAAAGGTCTGTACTTCTTCCATCCCCTATCCTTTTTATTAGTCCTTTAGACAGGCAGTTTATTCCTCTAACTAGGCTTTTCCATCCCCAAGAGTCCCCAATTCGTGCTCATAAATCCAGAAATGACCTTCTTCTCCCATATTTCCCCAAAAGAGTTTTGGCCCAAAGAGAATCTTGATTGGTCATTAACCTCTAGGCACTTTTTGTAAGGAGGGCATTATTCATGAGAGACGTATCCTTTATTCCTAACCCTCCCCATTTCTTAGGTTTCATGACGTGTGTTCGAATTACAAATTACAACCCCATAAGAAATTCCTCTTAATACTATCCTTTTTTTTTTGTTAAAACAAGAGGTAATTGGGCCATATAATTAGGAAGGGTATCCATGACACTAGACCTGGCAATCAGGTTGGGTGGGTCGGGTCCGGATTGGGTTAAGGTATTTCGGGTTGATTTTGGGTCGGTTTGATTTTTAGGTTGGGTTGTCAAATGCTAGACCCTAACCCTAAATGTTCGGGTTAAGGTTGACCCATGGGTCAATTCGGGTCATCCCAAAAAATAATTGAAATTTAAAAAAAATAAAGAAAAATTATATGAAAAATGTCAAAATTAAAAGAATTAATCTTAAAATTCTAAATATAAAATAAAAACTTGAACATTTAACAACTTAAAGAGTAAACAATAAAAAGTAAAGACTAAATAGAAAAAAATAAAGAAGGGAAACTTCTAACAGTGCATAAATAATCTCAATTAGACTTAACAATCGGGTCAACGGGTTGACCCACGACCAAACCCAACCCAACCCAGTTTTTTTCGAGTTTGATCGGGTTGGTCATTTTCACATTCGGGTTGTTAAGTATGAGACCCTAACCCTATTTTTTCGGGTTGGGTTGGGTTGGGTTGACCATTCAATTTCAATTGAATTTTTTCCATTAATGAGGAGAAAGTTTGATGGCTGACTTGACCATTTACAATAGGTAAGCCAAGGTACTTCTCAAATCTTGATGAAATGGTAAGTCCACTAATGTTTGACTGATGTTGCCTCATATCTCTGAAAACATTAGAAGAATTTACCATCAATGATTTTTCTAGGCTAAGGTTCTTGTAAGAAATCTAGGTATAGTCTAACACAAGATGAAAAGATCCTCAACATAAAACAAGTGTGAGAGAGGAGGGCCCACTTGGGATAGTTTACACGGAATCAAGTGTTTTTGAGAGATAGCTTCATTTAACCATCCTGAGAGAGATTCAAGACAAATGACAAACAAATAAGGAGATAATGGGTCCCCTTGCTCTCGTAGGCTTAAAAAAGATCCAACATCTCTCCTAGGATTGGGAGGTCGACCTCCTTGTTTGTCCTCTGTAGAGTTTGCTGTATCGAAATCACCCAAGAGAAGCCATGGTTGTTGCATGGTTCCCATACCTTGAAGCTCTAACCACGTCTCACGATTTCTCTATGAATCTGGATGACCATAGATATAACAACCATTCCGGTTGAGAAGGATGCCGTTGCACCACTGCATGAAACGAGAAAAGGTGGTATTGTAAAATATCTAAACCTTAAATCTTGCTTGATCTTAAAAGAAAATGTATCTGATCCAGTTAATAAGAGGATCACATTTTCAAACCAATTTGATTTAATTACTGAGCATTGATTGAACAAATATCCACATCCAACTTGAATAATTAGGGTTTGAATTTAAGTAAGAGTAAATGCAATTCATTTGCAACACTACATTATGAAGAAAGACTAACAGAAAAATTATGATAAATGGGGGATTCTGGATTTAATTGTGGTATGTACTTTATAATATGAAAATAAATAAAACACATGTCATAAAAGGAAAAGTAGAGAAAAATCCATGTGAGCATTGAGGTGAGAGGATCTCTTGCCTCGCACACCCTATCCTTTATATAAGAAAATATGCTAAGTATATAAATTTACTTTTCCTCATTGGCCTTCACAAATTAAGAATAAATTTGCTAGAATAAAAAACTATTCAGGGCCCTCACCTAACAATATATTCGCCCCATTATAATTGTAATTAAAGTTTATAGCATATAATATAACAAGTTAGAATGATAGAAGGTATAAATATCCATAAAATATAAGTTTGGACTGTGTTTGATTGCAATGCGAATTTATTTGCACTGATGCAAAAGCATGGTAGTGCAAATGATTTTGGTGCAAATTATGATTTATTTTTATTTCAAAATTTACCTTTATTTGTTTCGTTGTAATAAAAAATGAAGTAAAATAAGACCTAAAACAGAAGAAAGTAAAACCAAAAATAAAATTAAGTCAAAATTTGCATTCTTTTCATTTGCACTTCCATGCATTTGTACTAGTGCAAATAAAATTTCACTGCAACCAAACATAGCCTTATGTGCAATAAGTTTCAAGGATTAAGCATTAAATAACATAATAATGAATCAATTAACAATTATAAACATTTTACATTTTATGTTTTAAAATGCAAAAGTAATTCAAATGACCAATTCAAAGGAGAGGAAAGATATGGAGAATCATCTATATAATTGGATATTAGATTCATGGTCATTTAATAGTTTAGAAGAAAGAAAATGACTAAGTTAATTTGATCTATGCAAAAAAAAAAAAAATCAATAAAAACAGATAAATCCATTAGGAAAAGAAATGAGAAAAATAACAAACTTGGGATGTTAGATTTAAAATAATAAGAAAAATCACTTGATACATTAAAGAGAAACTAAAAAATTGATTGGCCCTTTTTGCATTGAATTCTTATAAAACCCTAGAAATTGATTTCCCCTATTGTTTTTTCATTTTTACTCCTTTTATTTATTTGGTTCTTAATTATTGAAGTGCTTTTTTCATATATTTTGAATTATAAAAATACATAAAATATACATTTTTGCATTAAATGGCTAAATAATCATTGATACTTGAGGCTTGTACCTTTTTATGACTCAAGCTACACCTAACAAGTTGAGGCTTGAGACTAATACCTTATTTTGACAAATGCTTAAACTTCGCATCAAAGTTGTAAGGCTTAAGCCTTGGGAAAAATTTTGTGTGTTTCACCATTCCTATTTAAGTATATATATACAAGAAATATTTCCTTGAGACTATCTATATTAAATTAGGAGAGTATACCAAAGCAACATAATAACCCAAATGCAAATGGTGTTAGATACCATTTCAATTCTGTTTTGCCATTGGTGTTTAAGGGCCCGTTTAGGAGGGCTTCAGCATTGATTGAGTTGCATTAACTAAGTTTTTTCGTATAAGTTTAATCAAAAGGTCCATTTCCCAGCTCATAGACACATGTTTTGGCTTTGTGTTTTCCACCAAATAAAGGGGAATGTTTCTTATGCAAGTATAGGAGATATTCACAATGTGTGGCTGGATGCCGAGTTGTCCCACCTAGACACAAGTCATGTTTGGTGAAAAATCTGAAGAGCCTAAAATAAATGTCTGAAAGCCAAAATATGTATTTCGCTAAAGCTTCTTGTAGTGGCTTCTCCAAAGCAACTTAACCAACGCTACAACCCTCCCAAATGGTGAAACGGACCCATAATTAAACTTGCTCCAAAAAATAACCTGAACATCAACCAAATTCTCAAGCTAGGGTGTAAATTGGGCCGCATTAGATTGTGTTGAGGTCACTTAACCGAAAGTTGTTGAACCCCAATGTAATGCCAACCCAATCACTTCGGGTTGGCTTGATTTCTTTACTTTTTTATGCTTAAGTCTTCTCTTTTTTTTCCTAGATTTTAAATTAGTTGATTATGGTGACCTTACTTCAGCATTGAACAAAGTAATACTCTTCACTATATTGATGTTATATATACCAGATAATTTTTTCCTTAAATTTGTTGACATATCTATACTATATATACAAGTGTGAATGTAATGTGAAACATTTTTTTGACTAAAGTTACCCTTTACTTTTTTGTTTGAGAAAGGGTATAAAAGTCATTTTATTACAGTTTTAATGCTAATTTTAATGGCTACTAAAATGTCCATAATTGTGTATTTAGTCCATCTCTAATGGTAAGGTTGAAATTCTAACTTCAATTATTACTTTCCATCTCATTTAATCTACTCTCATTAAGTCTTGTACTTAAATTATTAACACTTTTTTTATTAAATTAGATATGTGTCAATATTTTTAACAATATAAACCCATATATTTTAAAACTGATTAAAAAAAACCGTTTTTAATCCAAGTGGTGGATAAGCAATTCAACCATCTGAATCAAACTGATCAACCTACGAAATCATAGTTAGGTTATAAAATTTTTTAAAATAGAAATAAATATAGAAACTTACAAAAAATGTAGAAAAAATAGACACATTGATGATATTTTTATTAATCAAATTAAAAATAAGTATAATAAACTAGAATTATTTTTATTGGTAATGAAAATGAAATGCATAAATTAGAACTAACCAAAAATGAAATTATTCTATTGTTTGAAAAAGATCAATTGTTCAAATTTTGGGTCAAACACGTCAACCTTTAATGTCATAAATAAATAATAAAAAGTAATAAAATATAAAAATACAAAAATGAAAAAAATACATAAATTTTGCAAAAAAACATTTATGCATAGGTATACTATCATATATTTATCATATTGAATTTAGTTCCAATTTAATTATGAGGTTTAAATTGTAAATTAAACTACTACTTTTCACCCCATTCAATTCCCTCTATTTAAATCTTACATTAATGAACAAAAAAAAGACACAGAAAAGATTGAATATTACAAAGAAAAGAATCTAACCAAGCAATTAGGCTATCAATGATACTTGAAACTTCACAACTTGATCCGATTATCACATATTTGGTTGAGGTGTTTATATAATCAAATTTAGATTTTCAATCCACATCCAATTAATAATAAGAAATAAAAAATAAAAAATGCATAAAATTTATAGAAAAAAATTGGATACATTATTACTATCATTATCATCATATAGAATTACCACATGCAAAACATGTGCATACTTACTAGTAGATGTAAATACATGCATTCAGTGTACTCATTTGTCCAAATAAGACAAATGGCTTTGTATTGGTCTCATATTAGACCATTTCGGATATGCATCGGTCCGTTTTGACCTAATCTAATGCCAGCCAATTTACCCCCTAGCTTGAGAGTTTGCTTGATTGTTTTTTTGGAGTAAGTTCAATTATGGGTCTGTTTCATCGTTTGGGAGGGTAGTAGCATTGATTAACTTGCTTTGAAGAAGCCACTACTAGAAGCTTTAGTAGAAATACATATTTTGGCTTTTCACATTTCACCAAACATGGCTTATGTCTAGGTGGGACAAAATGTGTGAAGCATGGTGACAACTCGGCATCCAGCAACACATTGCAAATATCTTCTATACTTGTATAAGAAACATTCCCCTTATTTGATGGAAAACACAAAGCCAAAAACATGTGTTTATGTATTGGTAAATGGACTTTTTTATTAAACTTATTCAAAGCAATTTAGTATGTGTTTGGTATAGCTTCCATTTATTAAATAAATGTTTATACTTGATTTGTTTTCAAAACCGAGAAAAGTATTTGATAAATCGTTAATGGACAATTAGGCGTTACATTAATGGAACATTGAAGCGTTAAAATGAAGCTTCCCTCTACGGTTGGTATACATATAAATAAAAACCCATTTTTTGTAAATATCAATACGTACAGATGAATATAATAAAAAAAAAATACTGATTTAACGGTGATACAACGACATTTTAATAAACTCCTATCAAAACTCCCATAGAATAGCTAGTCAATGCGACTTGATCAATGTTAAAGCCCTCCTAACACCAATGGCAAAACAGAATTGAAATGGTACATCAAAAGCCATTTGCATTTGGGCTATAGTGCTTTGGGCATTGTACAACATAAGTTCCAGATAGATAGAAGCACTTGTCCACATTGAAAAGAAATTTGCTAGACCAGAGAGGAAACAAACCCTCCTATTTCTTATTTCTTATGCATGGTATCTCTGTCTTTATTTAATTACTTTTTTTGGGAGATTGGAGTTCTAAAGCACATCCAACTTTAATAGAACACGGTATAAAGCAATTTTTAGGACCATTATCCCCTAATAAATTATGTTAAAACGCCTGAACTGAACTACCTTTGTATATAATTTTTTAAATTTTGAAGCAATCACACCACACCTCATGCCTATACCTTCACACTATTGGGATGCCTTTGCACTTTGCAGCTTGCATACCATTCCAAGTCAAAAAAGGTTGATCATCAGGCCGAAGGTGCGCATCACCGCATGCCCATGCCCTAGGGTTGTTGCTTCAATTTTGAGGGCTCAAGATCGGTCCCATGGAAGTACAGCCCTCATCCGTCGTCCATCAGCGTAAATCAAATACAATTTGACAAACAGTTGCTGGGTTCTGTTCATCGGATTACATTGGACAGGCCCCTTGGCTCAAAACGCCACATTTTCGTGTTTGTGATGTAATATGGGTCTCTCTCTCTCTCTTTCAAATGAAACATATAACTGGGTGGGACCCAAAATATACATTTTTTTTTTCTTTTTTTGGCAATCGGCACCGCATACACTGCAATCCATGATCTTTTTCTTTTGTACCTTTTCCTTTCTACTTGTGGGGGGCCCACCACTTGGCCTTTATTTCCTTATTTATACGCAATTATGGTTATTGGGGCTTCCAATGACACAGTTTATGACGTGGCAAACCGGCAGTGACTAGTCATCTCATTTCAGCCCTTTCAATCCATTTGGCAGAAGTCAGAAGGGAAGGAGCCAAAGAGGGGTGAAATTCTTGAATCATGTTTGGGGCCAAAATTGGATATTCGCCCCGCATATGAGACTTTCCGCTGAACTCTAGAACATTGTTTTGTTTGGTTCCCAATTCCCAAATCCATTAATGGCGACAACATATATGCTATTCTTTGGGTAATACATGGCCCAGCTTTGGGATTCAAACGGTGAATTGCTTTGACCTCGGAATTCAAATTCCCTGATCAGAATATTCCAATCTAAAGGTCATTTCTAACTAAAGTCCTTGGAACTGGTTATAGATCCAACACATACCCTATCAGATCCCTCTCACTCTAGAGTCTTACCGTAAATCCGTAAACCGAAACCGTCCCATCTTTAGCAGGATTTGCTTTGTCTTGACTCTTGTCCTGACTGCAGACAGCTTTCAGACACGCGGAAAAGCTGAAGCCGAGATAGAGGAATGGCAACTCCTGCACACAAACGTTGAATGTTGAAACAAAAAGGGCAACCAGAGCTACCTTCCTTCCACATTCTACTATTTGTTTTAAGCAAGCAAAATCAGTAAAGAAAAGCTATAAAAGCCAGAGGCCATGTCAGCCCATTAACTTTAAAGTCTTTTGCAACAATATTCTTCTCTTCTTCTCTGGTTATTCCATTCTTGTTTTCTCATTTTATCTTCTGTTCAATCTTCCATTTAACCATTCTTTTCCTCTCAACCCTTTTCTTCTTCTGTGCTGCTTCTCTGTCTGTTTCTCTGTCTCTGAGTTCTAATGGCGTCTCTTGGAGATATTGGAGTATCTGCATTCATTAACATTCTCAGTGCATTTGCATTTTTGCTGGCCTTTGCTCTTCTGAGGCTTCAGCCTGTGAATGGCAGAGTTTATTTTCCAAAATGGTATATAACTGGCGGAAGGAGAAGCCCGAGGCATACTGGGAATTTCGTTGGGAGGGTCGTCAACCTCAACCTCAAGACTTACCTCACTTTTCTCAACTGGATGCCTGAGGCTCTGAGAATGAGCGAGTCTGAGCTTATTGACCACGCCGGCCTCGACTCTGCTGTTTTTCTTCGAATTTTTCTACTCGGGTATGTGGATTTTTCGTGGTTTCTTTTTTTTTTTTCAATTTTTCCTCGAATTATTTCTGGGGTATTGAACCATTGGTTTTCACAGTTATATAGATATGAATTATTTCTGCTGGTTTGAATGCATTAACTTTTAAACATGGAGAATTTAATGAAAGCCCGCATTCATTGCAAGTCTTAAATAAATTTGTCAACTTCTTTTCCCCGTTCATTTTCTAATTTGACTATTTTGTTTCTTTCTCTTCTTTCCCTTGTAGTTTACTATTAGGAGCTATATTTTGTTATACTTCAGGCCGGCATGTAGTTGAATGTGGCAACTTACTCTTATTGGATTCCCTGCAGATAGAATGTGCTTTAACTTCAATCTGTAACTCTTATTAGAGTTAGTTATACAATATGGCTGGTCTACATGTCTTTCTTTTTTTTTTGTTTCATTTCTTTTCCCCTTCTTTTTTCCATTTACGTTTCATTCCTCTGAGTTTTAATGTGTGTTTATTGGTCCAAGTGTTTCACATTTTAGAATTTAGTATGTAAACGTAGTCGAATGAGAGTAACTTGAAGAGAATTTTCGACGCCTTTTATGCAAATGTAGTGTTTCGCATTTTTAGAATCTATGTTTCTAGACCTACTGATTTAATTTAGTATGTAAATGCAAATGCAGCTGAATGAGAGGAACTTGAAATCCCTACTGATTTAATTTAATTTGGTTTTGCACGTTGATTTTGAAGAAAATTTTTGTGTTTCTAGACCTTGCAGATAGATACAGATGCCATTTTTTGGATTGGAAATTTTAGAATTTGGAAAGGAGAAAATTTTAGTTGAATAAGAAAGCTAATTCTTACTGGAAGCCAACGTGGCTTGAAGGTTTTCAACCATTTTTGAGTGGCTTAGAAAGTTAAGTTAGTTAGCCTTCATTATATAAACTTTGAATGTGCCTACAGAATATCTCCTTGTTATGTTATTTTTCGTAGTAAGTTCTTTTAAGTTGATGAGGAGACCTGGGCCCAAAGCTTCTTTCCTGGTTTTTGTGATTCATGAAGCCAAAAATGCAAGAGTAATAAAAAAATGAGATAACAGTGAGGTGAGTGTCATTTTTTACTTTCAAGGGTGCTTCAACTAGTAGAGTGACTTAGTAGATGTTTACCCGGCCTTGTCAAGGTTACATCAAGTTATCAACTTGAGCATCAAAGGATATTTGAGAAGCAAAGCTGATCATCTAAGCATTCCTGAAATTTCAGGAGTTGGTTCCAGTTTTGAGAGAGAGAGAGAGAGAGATCTAAAAAAGTGTTGGTGGCACTAGTTCTAATTAATATATATAGGTCTAAATCAATGTTTTAAAACGTGGAGGCATGTTGCGAGGCGTTCCACTACCTAGAGGCGTGAGGCATAGTTCAGAATGCAGGAGGCATAAGCCTCCTTAAGAGGAGGGGGGTTAGGAGGGGGAAGGGGGATCTCACTTTTTCTTTATTTTTAATAAAAATCTTTTATACTAAGAAGAATAAAGATGCATAACATTAGTTGAAAGGGGGGGTCTTGTCGAAGCGGAGGCGTATGCATGAGGCATATCTCACTTTTTCTTTTTCCTTTTTTCCTTTTTTTTTTCTGTCTTTTTATAATAGATGTGCATGAGGTGTATGCTTCTAGCACACCTCATGAAAAAAGCGCAAGCTTAGAGGTGTTAGCGCCTCTAGCATATGCCTTTGGGTGTTTTGGGAGCGCCTCGCCTGGAGGCGCACCTCTAGGTGTACGCCTCCCACGCCTTTTAAAACACTGGTCTAAATCCCTAGGACTGAATGGTTTCTCGATGGCATCTTATCAAGATTGTTGGGAAGTTATAAAATGTGACCTAGTGGAAGTGTTTAATGAGTTCTATCATGAAGGGGAAATCTCTCGAGGAGCAAACTCAACTTTCATTGCTTTGATCCCTTGAAAGAGGGTAGCCAAGACAATTAAGGATTTTAGACCCATAAGCTGATGAGTTACCGCTCACCTCGGAAGCCCCTTCGAGGGTGGCTTAACCTCCTAAAACAGAAGATGAAGGGGAAGAAGAGAAGGGAAGGTAGGAAGAGGATGGACTTAGAGAGAGAAAATGAAGAGATATTTATTCACACCTTTTATTATATGATTATGGCCTTATATAGCTGGCCTACAGGTGTAATCATAGAGGGAATATCCTCTGATTGCAGGGTAGCTAACTCTGGAAGATATCATGGAGGGAATATCCTCTGGCTGCAGAGTAACCAACTCTGAGTGTAACTAACTATGGGGCTCTGTTGCGTGTCCTTTCTGTCTCCTTGTGAACTGCTGATGGGTGGTGGTCTGCTCCAATCCCATAGTTGGGTTCGGGGGGAGTGTTTGGGTCCCAACAATTCCTCCTTCCTTAGCGTTGACCTTGCCCTCAAGGTCTAGGTTTGGAAACCTCTCGTTCAGCCTTAGATAAGGTTCCCAAGTGGCGTCCTCTGAAGGCAGCCCGACCCATTCTACCTTGGCTTCTGGCACAACCTGCCCACCTCATCGAACCCAACGGAAATCCACAATTCTGATAGGCTCCGTGTCAATGTCCCCTTCCTCAATGAATTCGGGTAAGTTGGATGAGACAGGAGTATGATTTCCCACAGCTTTCTTGAGAAGTGAGATGTGAAACACCGGATGAAGCTTTGAGGTAGCAGGGAGGTCCAATCTGTAAGCAGCAAGGCCCACTCTCTCCAGCACCTTATAGGGCCCATAATACTTGGGAGCTAGCTTGTGCCAAGCCCGTCTTACCACTGAGACCTGGCGGTAAGGTTGGAGCTTAAGGTAGACAAAATCACCCACCTGAAACTCTAATGGGCAGTGGTGAGAGTCATAGCGGACCTTCATTCGTTGTTGGGATTTTGTCAAGTTGGTCTTAAGCAGTCTAAGGATCTCGTCTCTTTCCAGTAGGCGGGTCTCTACTTCCGCCACCTTGGACGACCCATATTCATAAGGTAATATGGGAGGGGGTTCTCTGCCATATAGAGCCTTGAAGGGTGTCATTCCTGCAGCCGGCTGATAAGTCGAGTTGTACTAGTATTCTGCCCACTGGAGCCAGTGGGCCCACTGTCTAGGCTTCTCCCCTATGAAGCATCTAAGGTAGGSTTCTAAGCATCGATTAAGAACTTCAGTCTGTCCATCAGTCTGCGGGTGATAACTTGTGGATGGGTGCAGTTGGGTTCCTTGCAATCGGAAGTATTCCTTCTAGAATGAACTCAGGAAGGCAGGGTCATGGTTCGAGACAATGGATCTTGGGGTTCCATGCAGTTTTGCGACGTCCCGTATGAAGATGTCAGCCACCATTGCTGCGGTGTAAGGGTGAGGCAATGCAGAGAAATGGTTGTACTTGGTGAGACGGTCAACTACTACCATGATAACCTCCTTCCTTGCAGAACGGGGAAGTCCCGTGATGAAGTCCATGGAGAGGTCTTCCCACACTTGCTCTGGAATCTTGAGGGGTTGTAGAAGGCCCGCGGGAGACTATGAGGAGTATTTCTGCTGTTGGCAGGTTTGGCATTCGGATACATAGTGCAACACATCCTTGCGCATTCCTACCCAATGGTAGTGACTGCTGAGCCTCTTTAGGGTCCGTAGCACCCCTGAATGTCCCCCCAACGCGGAATCATGAAACAACCTTAGCAGTTCAGTTTTGTGGGCGGAATTTGGGGCAACCACAAACCTGCCCCTAAAGAAAAGATTAGGCCCTACAATTTGGTAACCCGCAACCTGGGAAGGGTCACGTCTCCACTTATCCCTAATGTCCTGTAGCTGCGGATCAGACCTGGCTTCTTGCCGTATAGCTTCAAACAAGGGAAAACTGGGCTGAGAGCAGGTCAGTTGGGCTAGCTCTTCTACCCGTGATAAGGCATCATCTACTCTGTTTGCGGGCCCAGGCTTATACTCTATGTGGTAGTCAAATCCCATCAGTTTACTAAGCCATTTTTGCTCCTCCGGGGTGTGCACCCTTTGTTATGCTATGTACTTCAAACTTCGTTGGCCTGTCCTTATAATAAATTGGCATCCCAATAGGTATGTACGCTATTTTTGTACTGCCATTACCACAACCATCATTTCCTTGACATAAGTGGACTGATTTTGGTGAGCTGCTGAGAGAGCCTTGCTGAAATAAGCAATGGTTTGCCCTTTTTGCATCAGGATGACCCCTACCCCTACACCCGATGCATCACACTCTATTTAAAAGGGCTGAGAGAAGTTCGGAAGAGTGAGGACTAGAAACTGCTATCTTCAAGTCTTCAAAAGCCCGTTGGGCATCATCAACCCAATCGAAAGAATCCTTCTTTAACAGATGCGTTAAGAGGGGCGGCCATAAGCCCATACCCCTTAATGAAGCGCCTATAATAACCGGTAAGCTCAAGAGAACCCCCGAGAGCCTTTACAGTAGTGGGCTTGGGCCACTTTTGGATGGCGTCTATCTTTTCTGGGTCTGCCATGACCCGCCCTGCTGCAACCACATGGCCTAAGTACTGAATTTGTCTTTGTCCAAAGGAACACTTTGTCATTTTGGCATGTAACTGGTGCTCCCTTAGAGTTGTGAGGGTAAGTTTCAGATGTTCCATATGGGTGTCCCAATCCCTGCTGTAAACCAGAATGTCATCGAAAAACACCAGAATAAATTGCCTTAGGAATGGCCTGAAGATGTCATTCATGAGGGCCTGAAAGGTGGAGGGGGCGTTGGTGAGTCCAAATGGCATAACCAGAAACTCATAATGGCCATCGTGGGTTCTAAAGGCCGTCTTGTGGATGTCAGCCTGGTGAACCTGGATCTGATGATACCCGGATCGCAGGTCTAGTTTGGAGAACACCTGTGCTTCTTCTAACTCGTCCAACAGTTCATCAATGAGGGGTATCGGAAACTTGTCCTTCACTGTAATCTGATTCAGGGCCCGGTAATCTACGCAAAAACGCCAACTACCATCCTTCTTCTTCACTAGGAGTACAGGGGATGAAAAAGGGCTGGTGCTGGTCTGTATATGCCCTTTGTTCAATAGCTCTCTTACTGCCTTCTCAATTTCCAGCTTCTAGAAATAAGGGTATCTATATGGCCTCACATTGGCCGGTTTGGAATCTGGTAAGAGGGGTATCTGATGGTCATGGGCCCGGGGTGGAGGTAATTGATTCGGTTCCTTGAATATGTCACCAAACTGATCGAGTATCGATCGTAAGGCCTCGTGTTGGGACTGTGGGCCGAATGCTTAAGTGCATAAATAAGGGCTGTCCAACATCCTTGGAGGCCCGTATCATGGAAGCTAAAGTATCACCTTGGGGACTAGGGGGCCGCACCCCTTGTAAATGACAAGTCTGACCATCCTGGTAAAAATCCATTGTCATTTTGGCCCAATCACAAAGTGCAGGACCTAGGTCACGTAACCAATGAATCCCCAAAATAATATCAGCCCCCGAGAAATCCAATGGGTGGAGATCTACCACGAAATTATGGCCCTGTATGAGGATCTTTTCCTTCTTACATACACCATCACATAACATCTGACTCCCATTAGACACATGGATCGAAAAGAGAGGAGTGGGTTGTATAGTCATACCTAGTTGCTTTGCCAAACGGCAACTGATGAAATTCAGGTAGAGCCACTGTCAATCAAGATCATCACAGACCGACCACCCAATCTTCCTTCTACTCGCATGGACTAAAGAGGGTTGAGGCCCATGAGAGTGTGTAAGGAGATCTCGACTCCGACAGGTTCTGGTTCGTCGGATATCGGTTCACAGTCTTCTAAGTGCTCTGGTTCTGTCCCTTTCGACTCTTCCTCTGTCTGAAGGAGAAACACTCGCTGGACCCGACACTGATGGCCCAACCCAAACTTGTCATCACAGTTATAACAAAGGCCCTTCTCCAGCCATCCATGTACCCTGGTCGCCATTCTCTCGAACTCGAGCTGGTAGTCTACTACCGTCCCAGTCTGCTTTAACCGAGTGAGGAGTTCGTCGTAATCCACGAATTGCGTCGGCCCAAAACGGATGCACAGAGCTTCAGTGAACTCTGCCCAAGTTACCTGAAGATGATTTTGACGATACCACTGGAGCCATAGAATCGCATCTCCTTCTAGGTGAATGGAAGCGATGGAGACGCGCTGGTGTGCAAGGTTTTCGTGGTACTCGAAAAATCTTTCTGCTCTGAAGATCCAAGGAATGGGATCTCCACCCTGTTCGTTGGCTACTGGAAGCAGAGGCTTCCGCCCCTACTGGGTGACTAGTCTCGCTGGATTGTTGCTGAGAGGCGATGTTGGAGACGACCACTTTGAGTTCCCTGAGTTCGTTCAGCACCTGGTGGAATCCAATCTCAAGCTGGTCGACTCTATCATCCATGGTAGAGGAACGTGTCTGCGGCATAGCTGGCCTGCGATCTAGATAGCCTGGCTCTGATACCAACTTGATGAGTTACTGCTCACCTCGGAAGCCCCTTCGAGGGTGGATTAACCTCCTGAAACAGAAGATGAAGGGGAAAAAGAGAAGGGAAGGTAGGAAGAGGATGGACTCAGAGAGAGAAAACGAAGAGATATTCATTCACACCTTTTATTATATGATTATGGCCTTATATAGCTGGCCTACAGGTGTAATCATAGAGGGAATATCCTCTAATTGCAGGGTAACTAACTCTAGAAGATATCATGGAGGGAATATCCTCTGGCTGCAGAGTAACCAACTCTGAGTGTAACTAACTATGGGGCTTTGTCACGTGTCCTTTCTGTCTCCTTGTGAACTGCTGATGGGTGGTGGTCTGCTCCACTCCCATAGTTGGGTTCGGGGGGAGTGTTTGGGTCCCAACATAAGCCTTCTGGGTAGTCTCTATAAGATTTTAGCTAAGCTCTTGGCTGAAAGGTTTAAAAAATTATTGCCATCGGTTAACTCTCAATTCCGAGGAGCTTTTGTGGAAGGGAGACAGATCATTGACCAAACCTTGGTGGCAAATGAGTGCGTAGCAGGGAAGAGGAGAAAGAAAGAAAAAGGCCTAATTTGCAAGCTAGATTTAGAGAAGGTTTATGATCTTGTGGATTGGTCTCTCATCTTTGAAATATTAGAGAAGATTGGGGTAGGAGAGAGGTGGAGGAAATGGATTGGTGGTTGCTTAAGTTTAGTGCATTATTTCTTTTGATCAATAAGTTTAGTGCATTATTATTCATCAAAAAAAAAGTTTAGTGCATTATTCAGTCTTAGTTAATGGAGTGGCTGGAGATTTTTTTCCTGCTAAATAGCGTTTGAGACAAAGAGACCCCTTATCCCCTTTCCTCTTTACTATAGTGTTAAGTAGGATGATTATTAAGTCTAACCATGAGAGGGTTCTTAGAGGATGGAGGGTAGGTAGGAATGAGGTGACTGCCACACACTTGTAGTTTGCTGATGACGTAATCATGTTTTGTGAAGAAGGCAGTCTTGAGGACTTGAGGAGCATGAAGGACGTCTTTTTTTTTCCTTTGAAGCAGTTTCTAATTTGAGAGTAAACTTGGGGAAGAGTTGTGTAGCACGGATTAATATGGAGGAGGACGAATTAAGATCTTTGGCAAGACTCTAGGGTGTGAGGTAAGGAATTTGCTTTTAGATTATCTCAGTCTCCCATTAGGTGGAAACCCGAGGTCAGAAGTCTTTTGGAAGCCGGCTTTAGAAAGGTTCACTAAAAAACTTGCACATTGGAAAAGAAATTACATTTCTTTGGGTGGAAGAATAACATTGATCTGGGTAACATTAGCCAATTTACCTATTTACTATCTTTCCACTTTTAGAATCCAGCTAAAGTTGCAAGTCAAATAGAGAAAATCATGAGAGACTTCCTTTGAGAATTAGGGGACAAGAAGAGGGATCATCTGGTGAAGTGGGAGCAAGTTAGTAAACCCAAGGAGCAGGGTGGATTGGAATAGGGAACCTAACCTCCGGAAATACAACATTTTTAGGGAAATGCTTATGGAGATTTCCGATGGAAAATGGCAGACTGCATAAGGTAATCACAAGCATTCATTGGACAACGAACAATAGATGGGATGCAAAAATAGCCTCTTCAACAACATCACTATGTCCTTGGAAATCAATATAGGCGGTATACCCAAATTTCACAATTATATCAGATATAATGTAGGAAGTGGGACCCAAGTATTGTTTTGGGAAGACCTTTGGCTAGCTAAACCCCTCTTTAGTTTGTTTTTTCTAGCCATTATTCCTTGTCGAACTATAAACAACAACCTGTTTCGAGATTTGCTTCCTTGACTCCTTCAGGGATTAACTAGGATTTTGGGTTTAGAAGGGGCTTGAGGGACAATGAGTGTGAGGCACTCATCCAATTAATGGGTAAGCTCCACTAAATTTTCCTTGATCAATCAATGGAGGACACTAGAATTCGGTCTTGTACCCCTAATGGTGTTTTCACTTGTGCTTCCTTAATGCTCTCTTGTAGTCCTATAACTTGGAGAACTTCCTTGTGAAAGAAGTGTTAAGAGTGTAAGGACATTTTTGTGCTTTATGAATATTTATATTTGGGCGCCTATTCAAGGGCACCTTTGTAATTTTGCTTGTGAAGTAAAATGAAAAGTCTCTTTTCAACATCTCTAAACCTTCCAACTTGGTATCAAAGCGTCACACGATCAAGGAAACTATCTGCTGTTGGTTGTGATTCACATACTGACATGCTGATGTCAGCACACCGCCGGTTGACGTCAACAGTCTGTACAGTCGGCGACATCCTCATGGGTTTTTGATGGTCGTTGATTCGCCCTGATTTTAGGGGAATTTTGGTTTTGCATGGTGGTTTGAAGGTGTTTTGGATTTTTTGGATGAAAATTGGCGAAAAATCCAGATCTGGAGTTTAGGGCTTGCATGCTCGTATGGTGTTAAACCCTTGGGACTGCAGGAAGTAGTCCCAAATTTTTTGGAGCCCTAAAATTTTCTTGGAAAATTTCTTTCTTCCCATGTTTTGCAGCAAGTACCTATTTTTCCTAGTTTTTTAGTTGTAACTCGTGTCTAACCTTGTGGGAAAGGTGTTTGGGAGTTCAGCTGGTGTTGGAATACTATGGTGTTGGTGAGAAATATTTTTGAGGGGCTGTGATCGATGGACTCACACAACGATGTCCACGTACCTACCTATGTTCTCCCGGGAAGCAATGACAATGCCGAAGGGCAGAGTACTACTATAAAACTTGATGGAACAAATTTTCTTGAATGGTCTCTGTTGTAAGGCTTATTTAATTGTTACTTTATAGTTGTTGTTAGTAGGCTGACTTCTTAAGATACTGTCAGTTAGGTACTTGTCTTTTTTTTTCTTATTAGTTTGGTTCTAGGGTGTGCCGCCAGGGGCATACTTGTAATTTCTATTCTTTTTATTAAGTTAATATAAATAGAGAACTGGCAGCCAATAACATCTTTTTTCCTTCTCAATCGTATCTCCCTCTTCTTCTCTTTCTCTCTCTCTCTCTCGTCTCCCACTCTCCATGAATGATTACATGGTATCGGAGCAAATTTTCTGGGCTGTAAAAAACCTACGATTCCTCCTGTTTTGAGCAAGGTTTCCTTCTTTATATTCTTGGATGTGGAAGACAGAGAAACCCTAGTAGGTTTTTGGCAGAAACCCTAGAAGATTTCTGGCGGCACTTCTTGTGGTTTTTTTCCTTGGTTGTAATACCAAGGAAACCCTAGTCGGAGAAGGGTGATGCTGATAGAGACTCTCTTCCTTCTCTATTTGATGCTATGAAGTTCATTTCAGGTTGGCACCTTTGTACAGGTGCTGGACAGGTGTGTTCTTGTTTGTGTCTTCTTTGGCCAATGGTATGAAGGGCTTATTCCTTGGTTATATATACTTGTTTCGATGTTGGATTGTTAGACTGTATGAACTGCAATCGGACTGATAGCAATGTCTGCCTTGGTTGTGTTGAACTGATTACCGGTCTGGTTTAATGATTGAACCATCTCAGAGTTGATTTCAGCAGTGTCTTGCTCTCTTCCTCACATCCTAGAAGTAAATTCCTTGAGGGTTGGTTTTCTATTTGTGGCTGTTGTGTAGTTGTGTGGTGTTTGGACTAGTTTTCAGCAGTATCCTATTGCGAGTTATGAATCAACCTCATCGGGGGTTACACCAACCTGCAGCACAGCTGGTATGGGAGGTGAAAACATGATTTTTCCCATGCCAATTACCCCTTTAAATGGTCTGAACTACCTGAAGTGAGCTAAAAGCGTAAAACTCTATGAAACGACAAGGGGTAAAGTTGGTTACATTAATGGAAGGGTGAAAGAACCCAAGGGTGAGACAGTTGAACATGATAGGTGGGACCAAGAAAACATTATGGTGATGTCTTGGCTCCTCGCAGCCATGGAACCTGATGTGAAGAAGAACTTTATGTGGGCAGACACCGCTAGTGAAATCTGGGAACAGGCCAAAACTACCTATTCTGAGCAAAGGCATTATGCCAAGGTTTACCAGTTACAAACTGAATCTTCAACCTATAAACAGGGAAACCGTAGTTTGTCTTCATATTATTCAGCCCTTACCTCCATATGGAAAGAATTGGATCATTATCAGGCTATAGAGTGGAAACACGATGATGATGCTAAGGCCTACAGGAAGCTGGTCTCTCAGCAACGTGTGTTTGCCTTCTTGTTGGGACTGAACCCTGCATATGAACCGTTGAGGGTTCAGATCCTAGGAAGCAAAGAGTTGCCTAGTTCACGAGGTATACTCCCTTGTTCAATCGGAAGAAAGCAGGCGGAGTGTGATGGTTACAGCTGGGGGGGAGCAACAAGTTGCTTTGGTTGCAATGAATAATAACTCCACGGGGAAGAAAAGTGACACTAAGAAGACTGATGATAAAGATAGGTTGTTCTGTACCCACTGTCGGCGTTCACGGCATACACGGGACACTTGTTGGGACATCCACGGGAAACCCAAGTGGGCAGTGAAGAATCAAGAACAGGGTAAAAGTCAAGGTCAAAAGAAGGTGAACACAACACAGGATGCAACACATGTGTCAACCCAAGAAACTCAGGTTGCCGGTAGTACCCGAGACCACCCTAATAAGTCTGACCCAAGGAAGAGATAATGAATTCCTTCAGAGAGCACCTGGAATCTTATGGTAGAGCTTTGCGACAAATGGACAACTCAGTCACTGGTACTCCCTCTACTTCATTTGCATCTACTTCAGGTAATACGGCTTCTGCATTCCATGTCACTCCCACGGATTCCCCTTGGATCATTGACTCAGGGGCCTCCAACCACATGACCGGTAAGCTGAACTTGTTTTAGACTTATAGCCTTTTGTCAAGAAGGGATAGAGTGAGACTTGCAAATGGTTATTTTTCCTCCATTGCAGGCCAAGGATCAATATCTCTTCCACATGGCCTTAACCTGAATTGTGTATTGCATGTCCCTCAACTTCCTATAAATTTGCTTAAAATTAGTAGCATTACAAGCTCTTTAAACTGTAGTGTAACCTTTTTTGTTGACTCATGTGTTTTTCAGGACCTAACTTCTGGGAGGACGATTGGTAGAGGGAGCCTAGTGGATGGTCTCTACATTCTCGACAACAAAGCAGATCTCTCGGTGTCATCCTCAGAGTCACATAGTCAGTCAAATGTTTTTGTGGCATAGTCGTTTAGGTCATGTTTCTTTCGAAATAATAAAGTCTTTGTTTTTGGTTTTATTTAAGTCATGTTCAGTGTCAGAGTTCCAGTGTCAAACGTGTCAGTTAAGCAAACAATGTAGAACAAGTTTTCACTCAAGTAATAAAAGATCAAATGTTCATTTTCATGTTGTGTATTCTGATGTATGGGGGCCTACCAATGTAATCTCTGAGGGCGGATATAAGTACTTTATCACAATGATCGATGATTACTCTCGCTATACATGGGTAATTCCTATGCGTAGTAGAGACGAAGTTCCAAAGATTGTGAAAGACTTCCAGAGGATGGTATTTACGCAGTTCCATGTTGAAATTACAGATCTTCCAATCCGACAATGCAAAAGAATACTTCCATGGTGAGCTCAGTGAGTTCTTTGTCTCCCACGGATCTATTCACAGGAGCTCATGCGCCAGAACACCACAACAAAATGGTGTTGCCGAAAGAAAAAATAGACACCTCCTTGAGGTAGCTCGCGGGATGATGCTACATATGAATGTTCCAAAAAGGTTTTGGGTGGATGCTATACTTGCAACTGCTTATGTCATCAATTGCATGCCCTCCAAAGTGCTGAACTACATGGCCCCTCATCAGTTATTGTACCCTCAGTCTCATTTATTTTCCATTCSCATGAGAGTCTTTGGTTGTCGTGCCTCTGTCCATGATTTGTTTCCATCTCGAGGTAAGTTAGACCCTCAGTCCATTCCTTGTGTCTTTCTGGGGTATCCCTCCTCTCAAAAAGGGTAACGGTGCTTTGATCCCGTTAGTTGTAAGTTTTTTGTGTCTATGGATGTGTCCTTTGAGTCTGAGCCATTCTTCCCTGCTTCTCCTCAGGGGGAGAGTAGTAGTGTGGAAGAGGAGAAGCAGGTTCAGGTATCTCTTCCTTCTATTCCGGACCTTGCTCCCTTTCGTGTCTTCCA
>NW_010729183.1:238914-250616 GCF_000365185.1 Nelumbo nucifera
ATTACAAGTATGCGCCTGGTGGCACTCCCTAGAAACAAACTAATAAGAAAGAAAGAAACTAACTGACTGACAGCATCTTAAGCTGACAACCCACTAACAGCAACTATAAAATAACAATTAAATAATCCTCACAACACCTCTAAACAAGAAATCTTTTCGGAACCATGAAATATGATACAGAATTACAGCCACCCAACAAAGGAAAGATTTCCTATCCTGGTTTGAACTTGAAAAATGCAGGGAGTGCAAAAGAAGATTAAGCACAAAAGCATGACCTCCAGAGATGAGACTCCCCATAGGAGAGGGAAACCAAATAGCACAAGTGTAAGGAGAATAGAAGAAAAGATGCATTTCAGATTCAATAGCTGAATGACAAAAAGTACAAGTGAATTGGCAAGCAAAACCCCTGGCTTCCAGAATCTCAGAAGAGAGGACAAAGCACCGTAAAACTCTCCAGAAGAAAAGCCTATAACATGGCAGAAGAGGCAGATTCCACACTTTTCTGATGAGGGTTACCATATGTTGGGCTAAGTTAGAACCCCTACCTGACCAAAAAATATTGAATTGCTGAATTTATGGAAAATTTCCCAGATTTACTAAGACTCCAGTAAAATATATTCCTACCTGGGGCTCTAAAAATATGGGTGTTGCAAATCATCTCTAATCAATCCCCACTAAAGCACTGCCGAAGGATAGAGACATTCCAACCCCATTCCCATCAATGATGTCAGCCAAAGTTAGGTTAGCCTGGCTGAGAGGAGCTGGCCCCATAGGAGCCAAGAAGCTAGAAGGAAAACTGATCCAACGAACCCCCCAGATACCGACTTAAGAAGAATTTCTAACCCTTAACCCAAGCAAGGGAGAATTTTCCATTAAAGCTTTTGGAAGATTTTTCTAGAAAAAGGACGATTTCTTTCTAAACCGAGTAAGAAAAAGATCATTATTTTTAGATATATACATTTTAATAATTGAACCCATACAGAATCACTATGCTCTAGGAAAGACTAAGCAATTTTCAACTGAAAAGCTTTATTAATTTATTTAGCTTTCCTAAGACCAAGGCCCCCTACTGACTTAGGAGAACAAATTGTATCCCAATTAGCCCAGTGCGTTCCTTTGGAATCCCAATTAAAGTTCCACTAAAAGTCCCTTTATATTTTATAAATTTTTTCATTAACTTTTTTTTGGGAGTTCAAACATAGACATGACATGATTAGACACAGCTTGGAGAACCGGCTTAGCAAGAACTAGCTTCCCTGCTTGAGATAATGTAGAAGTTTTCCAAGAATTCAATTTTGAAGCCAGATTATCAATCGGAAAACCTGCATGCTGTGCCTTGTTCTTTTTCCAAAATGTGGGACTCCTAAATAACGGGATTGACAGTCTAGGTTCCCCATTCTCAGCTGTCTCCTAAGCAACCTCTCCCCCTTATGACCAACTCCCTTGCTACAAAACCATACTTTCCACAATTTATGAGCTGGTCAGACATGAGTTGAAATTTATTAAGGATTTCCAACAAGTTAGCAACCATATCCCTTGATGCCTGAATGAACAAAAATACATCATCAGCAAAAAATAAGTGGGAAATTGACGGGGTATTCCTCATGTTGAGCAGGCAATAAGTCAATAAGTCAATATGCAATTATTCTTGGTAAATTATAGACGAGGCCCAGGTTGTTTTCCAGGGAAAATGGCGTCTATTCAGTCTATCTGTATCCATGCCTAGGGGACCTTGTGGGCACTTAGTTGTATTGGTGTGGATTTCCTTGATTTCAAGTGGAAGGTGTACTAAATGCATGTTACCTGAAGGGCTGAAACAGTTTTTATTAGAGTACAAGTTTTTATATATTTGGTTTTCATACAGTCTTAAGTTCCATCTTGCTGTAGTCCTATTTTATTGTACGTTTTGAAACTAAGAAAAGAGATCTTATGGTTCATTTTCAGATTTTGGGCACACCTATCAATGGCATATTTGTTCACAATATGGACCTGCTACATGCTTTACAAGGAGTATGATAGAGTAGCATTTATGCGGTTACATTATTTGGCATCACGACAACGGCGTGTAGATCAATTCACTGTGAGGATCACTTGAATTTAATTTTTTGCAACTATCGTGGAATGTGGAATAGTTGCACATTGAATGATCATTAAGTAGGATTTCTCACGAGAAAAAGGCTGTGTGCCCTGTCTTAACTTCATTTGTTATCAATTGGGTTATAATTTATAATTGTCATGAAATTGAAAAAGTAATGAAATTATTGCACATTAAATGCTCATCAAATAGTATTCTTACAATAACCCTTCTATTCCTTACCCCCAAGGATCAAAATTTCGTCACGTATCGGCCGATACATATCGTACCGGAGCCTTCCCAATATGCCCCTACAGGGAGTGTTTCGGGTTGACAAGTGGTTCAGAGGGTAGACCGGCCTTAAACCGGACCCTCTGAATCAGTTTAAAAAAAAAAAAAAAAAACATATAAAAAACAGTACCGATACAGGTCGATACGCCCTACCGGTGTATCACCTTATATTGATATTTTGAACCTTGCTTACCCTACAGACATTGTGGAACCTATGAAAAGACACACTACAGGACAAAGTTTGATGTGTCTTTTATGGGTCCCTCCTTGTCTAAAAGGTGATAAAAACCAAGAGTTGGATATACTCATTCATTCTTTACTAGCATTTGTCTGTTAAACTTTTCTTCTTTTATCAGTTGAAGAAAAAGGCAATAACCTCATTCATCTCTGATTATGTAGAATCAAATTTAATGGCTAATCTCATGCATGATATCAATCTCGGAATACAAATTTAAAAGGTGAATGCATTATGATGTTCTTTGGATACATTCATACAAGTTTAGAGAAAACTGTTATCATGGCTGTTACAACCATTACATAGATGTTTCTTTTTGTATCCATTGTCATTTTATTTTGATTACTTACCATAAAACACAATTTATTAATGATGGAAAGTTTTCCTAGAAAAAGTGCTGAACAAAGTCGAGCTCCCATGTCCAGACGAAACCAGGGTTTTCTTGTGTACCCAACAGTAGTGAGAGATTATCCTTTAGTTCTCTAAGATGAATTCAACAGATTTCTTCATTGCATCTTGGCTCAGAATTCAGATACCATGTCACCCTATCTAGGGTGTCTGGTATGCAACGAAGAAGAAGATGAATAAATTAGGGGGTGTACTTGAATGAATTTCCCCACTCCCAAAGAGCAATGTTTTATGGAGATGGGCATAGGATATGTACATATACACAAATATCCTTATTAGGAGGGCAAGTTAAAGAAACAAGAAAGACAAGCAAGAAATAAGAAATACATGATATCCTATATTATATATACAGTATTACAGTAGGGCAACTAGGACCGTCAACACTATGGACCTTCATGAGTACCATCTAATTAGTTGAGACATATCTTGCCATAGGTAAGAGCCAAAAGTGAAGTCATGGATGTAGTCAAGCTGATTAGATCCTTGTAATAGCTAGTTGTCTCCATGTTAGAATCTTCAAGTTATCTTGTTCTAGAGAAGCTTTGAAGTGTTTTTTTTTTATTGGTAGAGTAGCTTTGGAGTACTGCTGCCAAGATTACATTATAGACCCATTTAGGAGGGCTGAGCTGAAGATTCAGCTAGGCTGGTTCAGCTGCTTTGAAGAACTCCAGATAAGCTAATGTTGAAGCAGACAGCCTTTCAAATGACTGACTGACAGCAAATTTGGTCTCTCTGGATTTTTCACCAAATGTCGCTTATAGGCTGTCCGAATGGGCTCCACCTCAAAAAGCCAGAAGCTGCTGTGTTTCAGCCCTCCTAAATGGGCGCTATTTCTTTTCAGGTAAGCTAGCTGGTGGTAAGGAACCTTTTTTTGGTTGAGTGGTAAAATCTTGGGCTGGAAAGTGTGAGAATGTGGATTTGAGTCTGAGAGTGGCCACTATGCCAAAGTTTAGGACTGTATCTGGTCTACCCCTCCTAAGACCCCAGAAAGCTAGGACCAACATTGGGTAATGGCCTTTAAGCTAGCTGGTGGTAGCTGGAGGATGAGTGTTGGAGTGTTTAGTTTGCATGAGGAGTGGAGTTGCTTCAAGCAGAAAAATTATGACTTAGGAATTTTAATGTATATAAGGAATCTCTTATAAGTGAGAGAGAGAGAGAGAGAGAGAGAGAGAAAATTTGGCATGCGGTTTGTTGAACCTAATATTTTCTGTTCTCTACTTGTTCTCCCTTCTTTTTTTCCCTTATTTATTTGTTATTCATGACAAGAAATAGAATGGTGAGAATCATTGTTAAACGTGAGTGACAATAACATAATGTTCCTCCATGCATATGCTAATTTGTGAAGGATGAACATCATTATATTGTAATGGTCTAATGGAGGATGACAGATGTGATTGTGTACTCCTACAGAAGCATCTGGAAAGGGAGAATGTGAGAAGGCCTGAGGATAGGGAGGCTGAATCAGCTAAGGGCAATAATTGAACAAAGCCCCCTGAAACTGCAGGCAGGATTGCCCAGAGAAGGATCTTACCCTCAAAAATCAATCACTAAAAAAGAGATGATGGATTGCATTTTGCAATCCCTCCTTAGTCCTGCAAACCTTTTTTTGAGCCTTACTTTTCCTCTTTCTTTTGTTGCCTTTGGTGAGTTCTAAAATTGTAGAACACTATAACAATACATGAGTAAATGTGCATTCTTAATATGGGTCTTTTTTATAATATCATGCATTCTGAATAAGAGTTTAACTTTATTATTACTTTGTACTTGTAGCAATGATCATGTAATGAAATTTATACTACATAGTTGTTGGGGGCATTTCCCTTTTTATTGGAAGTTCATAAGCAATGCTGCTTTCCATCTGGATATATGCAGGTAGTGGTTAGAAATGTACCTCATGTTTCTGGTCACTCAATATCACAAAGTGTGGACCATTTTTTCCAAACTAACCATCCAAATCATTATCTTGGTCACCAGGTATTACAATTCTTGTTGTTTAGACTTATGTATGCATGTATATATGCATTTATCTTGTTGCATTGTATAATTTATTCAAGGGGGTACTTATTCTTAATTCAGGCTGTGTATAATGCAAATAAATTTGCCAAACTTGTGAAACAAAGAGAAAGGCTTCAAAATTGGCTGGATTATAACCAACTTAAGTATGAAAGAAATCCAGAAAAGAGGCCGACTAGAAAGGTATAGACTTAAAATAGTTTTGAAGCCCTTTTTTACTTGGATATTTATGTCCATAAAACCTAGTTGGTTTTAGAGTGTGTGCTGAACTTTGATAAAATGGCTTATATACCTTCTTACATTTCAGACAGGATTTCTAGGCCTTTGGGGTGAAAGAGTGGATTCAATTGAATTTTATAAGCAAAAGATGAAGGATCTTGACAAAAGGGTAAGTTGTCACTTGATTCCTTGATTTTACATGACTTATGATAGCTCTTATATTTATTAGATGCCTTTGTAATAGGATCAATGTGTATAACTGTGATAACTTGATTGAAAGATCAAATGATCTTCTGGAATCCTTTTTATCAATGTTCTTTGCTTCAGATGGCATTGGAACGCCAGACGATTCTCAAGGATCCAAAATCTATAATGCCAGTAGCTTTTGTTTCATTCAATTCGCGATGGGGGGCTGCTGTATGTGCACAGACACAACAGAGCAAGAATCCTACACTATGGCTTACTAATTGGGCTCCAGAACCACGTGATGTGTATTGGAGGAATCTTGCTATACCATTTATGTCTCTGAGCATCCGGAAGCTTGTAATATCAATATCACTGTTTGCATTGGTGTTCTTTTACATGATACCCATTGCTTTTGTCCAATCACTTGCAAATCTTGAGGGTCTTGAAAGGGTTGCTCCTTGGATCAGACCAGTCATAGAATTGTAAGTAATATCATTCTTTTCTTGCCGCTATAGTATATCCTGCTACTTTAAAAACCTAATATTTTAAAGTTTAAGAGTTTTTAGGAAATTGAGTTTAAACTTCAATCTGGCAATATATATCTGGAGCTTGAAGTTTACTTTACTGGATGTTAAACTTGCAAATTTAATGCCTATGTATCTGTTTACCTACAAGTTAAACTTCAATCTGGTAACATTTGTCTATGTATCTGTTTACCTACATACCTACCTTCGTAAATATTCTTATTTGTTTCCCAGTCCTTAGAGGGCCTCATTTGTGGGGCTGTCCTTTTCCTGGAAACCAGTGGCACTTGTTTTTTCTCTCCTTACGTATTCATAATTTCTTTATTTGGATTAAAAAAACAAGGAAGTAGGTATATAAACCAAAGGGCTTGGATGAGGAGATTTTAGAGTTTTAAATGTCATGTTGGAACTATCTTTGGTTTTTGGTGGGGAAAAGAGTGCTCTAGGTTTCTCACATATATGGGTTGGTTAACCATGGTTCGCTTTTGAAGCAATTTCTACACATGGTCTGAAGTTAAGTGCTTGTGCATTTCTAGTGAGGGTCAACTAAAAGTCTGCAATGGTTTGGTGTTGAGATAAAATTTTATAGGTAATGAATGGTTATATTAAATATGCGCCTGATACGATATATCCTAGCATCCTAAATGATAAAGAAAAGAACAAAAGAAATTTCACATTATGCTTCTTTTTTCTGCCCTGCATTAGTGCTTCACAGTATCAGCCCATTGTCTCCTTGTATCTTTTTCTGTGTTGTCCTTAAGCTCTTTCAGAACTGGTAAACCCATAATGTATAGGCACACATCTTTGTATTTTCTTTTTATGGATTTTGAGTTGGCCTAAAATATCCTCCTATTTCTTTCTTGCCATATCCTCCAAACGACCACATTGTGCTGACATAAACTTCATTGCTTGATAACTATTAGGCAGGCATAATGGTGTAGGACTGCTTGCTCTGGTACCAATTGATGTGGGGCATGAATGACCAAAAGAGGAACTTAGGAGGGTTAGGGTGGGCTTAGGAGTGATTTAGGACAATAAACAAAAATTGGCTATGGTAGAAAAATCCATGGACTTGAATGCAAAAATTGTAATTTATCCCAGAATGGTGAAAATTTTCAAAATAGTAATTATAGGTCTGAGATAGGAACTATTTAGTGAAATTTTATAGATGGGGTTAGAATGGATAGTTGTAGGGGGTGATCAAGTTTGGTCTGATTTTAGGTACATTATGCATGAAACGATGATTTTTTTTTTGGATTGGGAGAAAAACTCAAAAACTAAGAAATCAAGGATTCCAAGTGAAATTTAGGAATGATTTTTGGATGGATGAAATGATGTAAGGATGTATGGGGGGTGTCCAAATATGGGATGGATTGGAGATGGTTTGTCACAGAATGATGAAAATAAAATGGGAAAATATTGGGTTTTGACGAAAATTAAATGACAAATCACCTAGATAAGTTCTATCTTTGAGAACTTTGAATGAATGTAATTTGATGAATAACTTATGGCTATTGATGGCTGTAATGGTTTCTTGAAGGATTAAAGAGAAAATAAAGAGAGAATGAAGAGAGAGAAAATCCAGAATCACTCAACAAAGTTCCTAGAATTTGCTCTAGGGCATGGGAGTCACTCACCACACGTAGTATATTATCTGTAATATCTCAAATAAACTCCATTTGTTTATCACATCCATGTTTTTTGCACTTTAACATATATACATAGTATATAAGTGACAAGGAAAAACAGAAATTACAGAATTGTACTATCATAAGAAAATAACTCCTAAGCTACTTAACCAATGGGCTTGAAATTATAACAACAAAATGACTATACAAATCAAACTGCTAGGCTAAACCCCACTTACAACATATAAAATGACGAAAATACTCCTACTGTGTAAAAAATACATGAAGGTTTCAAAGCATTTCAGTTTTGGCTTCTTTTCTCTTGTATCACACAACTCTGCAAGTAGAGAGAGAGAGAGAGAGAGATTATGAATACTGGTTCTCTAAAAATGTCAAGAAAGCTGGCCCATGGTCTGGGAATCCAATGAAAGGAGATGCAAAAACAGCTTAAACAAGTAGACTATCCTACAAGTAGAAGATAAAAATTCCGAATACAATAACTACTCATAATCTAACCMTAGCATAATTATACACCATGTAATTAGCAAACCTTGGGAAATGAAGGCTCCTTTCTCAATGATAAAATCTGTCTCCCAATGCCACTAAAACCAATCAAATGATCACTAGGGTCCTCTGACTCTTAATTTAATTAGTAATTATATCAAGAATTTTATTAATCAAAAGTGGTGATAGAGAATGATTACACCAATTAACTTGGAAGATATAGCCTGATCACTCAATGCTGTCAGGCTAGGATGAAGGACATAACCTATGTCAATTAATCTCTTCTTTTCAACAGCTTCTTTCTCTGGGAATTTAGTCAAGGCAGGACTAAATCTAGCTGCTTGGTCTAGAAGAGCCTATTGCTTTATGAGCCCTTGGATACTCAGGGCTTGACCATGGTGCATAAAAAGGTGGAGTAGAGGCTACATGCTTAGTTGAAATATGCCTTGGCTAGGTCCATCCATAGGCCCTCAGGCAAGTACCATGCAAATTTCAAATACATGAAATTGTGTTGACTTATTATTCGTATTTACCTTTGAGTTACATGGTCTTCTGAAGAAAACCTTATTTTTGAATCGTCCTAGTTGATTTGTTTAAACCCTATTCCTTCTTCTGGCTTGAACACGTCTTCATATGAGCATTACAAACATTTTACTGAATCTCTTGATAGAATATCTACAAGACAGTATTTTCTTCTGTTTTTTTTACAAATGTTGACTATGGATACTTGTATTATTATGCAGGAAGATCATCAAATCATTCCTCCAGGGTTTCCTTCCTGGTCTAGCTCTTAAGATTTTCATGTACATTCTTCCTACTATTCTAAAGATAATGTCAAAAGTCGAAGGTCATTTATCAATATCAACAATTGAAAGAAGTACGGCGGCTAAATATTACTATTTTATGTTGGTAAATGTCTTCTTGGGAAGCATAGTTACTGGAACTGCTTTTGAGCAACTTGATTCTTTCCTTCATCAATCACCTACCCAGTAATATTTCTTATCCCTCTGATGGACTTTCTCTAGTGAATTAAGAAGTTCCATGTTCTTGTTTGCTGTTTTGCTATTCTACTTTCATTCTACAATATAAAGTACCTGTAGAATATTGATGTTGGGAAGAAAACATTGTGCATTTTAGCAAATATAATATAATATCTTGGTTAAGGAACCAATCTTCTTGGGTCAACTGAGTAGCATTATAACCTTGAAAAACTGAAATATGAAAGTTTCTCATCTAGAAATGGTTATTTTTATGGTCTAATTTTGATTTTGTATTTAAACTATCCTCTAATTCATTAACTCATAACACACTTTTTTAATTTTAGTTGAAAGACAGCCCACTTGATGTATGGAACTGTTTGAGATTAGATGCAAACCTGAAAATGAACAAACAAGAGAGGAAGAAAGAGAGAGCTGGCGGCAATGAGTGTTAGAGAGTAAGAGGTTCGAACATAACCTCTCTCTAACACTCTAAACATCTTATTAAGAAGTTAATCTTTGACAAATTACAGAGAGGCCCTTGAGTGGGCAGGAAAATACAAAAAACAGAACATTACAGAGTATGGGCCCAGAATAAGGCCCATAACAGAGAGAAACATAACATAACATGAAATGACAGTCTATGGGCCATTCGGCCCATCTTCTCTACAATTTTCTTTTATTGTTAGTAGGACTCGTATTAATTATTAGAAGCTTGATTTTGAATTTGAAGTGGATAGTGCTTGTGGTTGGGGGTAGCATGTCAATATCAATATGATAGGCAACTTAGGGTTGAATACAGTACGAAGTCTTTCACATCTATTTTATTGCATCCATGAGTTGGTAATCTCGTACATCTGAGGAGGCATCTGTCAACAAGTTAACTATTGTTTACTAAGCTTTAGTGCACACGAGTCTTCATCATTTGCCTTTTGTTGTGCTTTCCAGAATTCTAATGTTATCAAGAAATGATTGCAGAATTTCTGCTGATTTTATTCAAGTGACTTTCTCTCCTAATTCTTGATACATTCCCAATTTCTCACTAAAACAACTAAAAATATCTTTACAACTAAGTGTTAATATGAGTGACTAGGCAATTGTAACATTGAAAAAGTGACCATGGGATGTAGAAATTTTCAATTTAAAGAAACAAATTTCAAGAGAACTGATAAAAATGGGTAAGTAAAAGTAAACTAAATCTAGGTTATGGTTCAACCATAGTTTTCAGCTTTGTGTTAAGCCAAATGTTTAAACTGAAACATTTTGGTTTTAATGACATTCAAATTGAAGCAGTTGTAAAAAATAATATATCTATTACATTTTGATCAAACTGTGTTTTGTTTAGTTAGTGTTGACTGGAATATTCTATTCTTAGAGCTTCATAACTTGGTTTGGGCATCCATTTTCTTGGTTTGGGCATACATACATACATATATTCTTTTAAAACCTTTTTTTCACTAACTCCTATATTACAAATGGTTGAATCCTTGATATGTTTGTCTTTTTCACAGAATCCCTAGAACCATTGGGGTTTCAATACCAATGAAGGCCACATTTTTTATTACATATATAATGGTTGATGGTTGGGCTGGTATTGCAAGTGAGATTCTCCGACTGAAGAAACTTGTGATATTTCACCTTAAGAACATGTTCCTAGTTAAAACAGAAAGAGACAAAGAGAAGGCAATGGACCCTGGAAGTGTGAAACTCTCAGAGACTCTGCCAACCCTCCAGCTATATTTCCTTCTTGGGATTGTGTATGCTGTGGTCACTCCAATCCTTCTTCCTTTCATACTCGTGTTCTTTGGATTTGCATACCTTGTTTACCGGCATCAGGTTGCTAAATTCTCACTGCTTGGTTTTGTTTTCCTTCATGATTTATCTCTATTGTTCTTGTTAATTAAGCAGTTTCAGAAAAATACATGATGGAATTGGTTGAAACTTTTCTTTAAAAACAGAGTAGCAATTTGGATGTGGTATTCTTGCAAAACAAATTAATCTGTATTCTAGCAAATTTACTTTATATTTTGACTCTTTCCTGCTTTGACTTCTGGTAATGGAGTTTGCTTGTTGGATCTTGTAGATAATTAATGTGTATAATCAACAATATGAGAGTGTTGCTGCATTCTGGCCACATGTCCATAACCGCATAATTGCAAGTTTGTTGATATCTCACCTTCTTCTAATGGGCCTTCTCAGCACAAAAAAGGCTGCTAACTCTACCCCTCTACTTGTTGTACTACCTATATTAACTTTGTGGTTCCACAAATACTGCAAAAGTCGCTTTGAACCTGCATTCAGAAGATACCCACTGGAGGTAAGCTCCATAGAATGCTGTATGTATTTTATTTCATTTGCACTATGTTTCTATAGGGAAGTAAATCGAATATCGTTTCTCAGGAGTCAGGAGTTGCAGGGAAATGCCATTTTAAATTTTTATTTATGAAAATTTTGGTTTCTATCCTGATCAATGACAACTAAAATGGACATATTGTAGTTTGTTGTACAAAACATATACTGGTCTCCAATTTCCAATATAATGCAGGCCTCTTTTACATGGATGAAGATTTCCACTATTATCTAATCTGTGGTTACCATACAGAAAGACATGATACCGGAAGGGCTATGACCAATCAACCCCCA
>NW_010729183.1:259319-274900 GCF_000365185.1 Nelumbo nucifera
CCCAAGTGAGAGTTCGGGTGGTCTCTTGGACAAATCACCCACTAGATAGGCAAAATAGGGTCTGTGCGCAAGGCCAAGGGCAAGGGAAGATTAGGGGTTCCTGCCGTGGAACGACCCGTGACGCGATCCTACGCTCGGGCCCATAACAGTTTTGAAGTAACTTGTTGTATCCATCATTGCTAAAACGGCATGTTTCACCGTACTTGTTTTTTATTTTGACATTTAAATATATCAAAATAATATTTTTTTGTTCCATAGTTTTAGGCTTATGTGTTATGTGTTGCTTGCTTTATACTTAACTGGGTGTGCTATTGCTCTTTTTTGATGAATTGTTCTGCTATTGACTTATTTCTCTTGGTTATTTTAGGAGGCCATGGCAAAGGACACAGCGGAGAGAGCTTCAGAACCTGACCTAAACTTAAAATCTTACTTGGCCGATGCATACCTGCACCCTATTTTCCGGTCATATGAAGAAATGGAGTTATTAGAAGTTAGAGTAGACAAGAATCAACCTCACATGACTACCCATCAATGAGCGAACTATATTCCCCCTCCCTACCTCCTTATGTTTAACATCATGAGAAGGAGCCATGAATCGGAAACTTTGATGCCTGCTCTTCCTGTAATTTTAGTTTCATTCAGTTTAAAACCTTTAATGTAGACGAGTAGTAATAACCTTTGTTATAGACATGCACTTGAAAGTGATCATAGGATCGAGATGCTCCAGTTCCATTTGTCTGAACTGGTAATTGTATATTTATAGGACAATCTATATTTTATGTAGTTTCGGTTATGTTACTCTTTTCTTGAACTTCGCTCCAGATCTTATGGCAGAAACGCTTTCGAGTATTTTATCATTTTAGGCTCAATATATTTGTACTGTACATATTCCTATTTGTATTCCTTCCAAATGAAGTTTTAAGCTCAGTTTGGAAGGAGTACAAATACAAATAAAATAATACAAAATGCAACGTTTTACACTACATATTTGTATTTGTACTTCTTCCAAACTGAGCCTTGCGTATGCAGCGACCTCGTTTCAATATATACAGGGGCTAAAGCTCAGTTTGGAAGTACAAATACAAATATTGTATGGTACAAATACATACAAAATATAAGTTCTTGCACCCTACATATTTGTATTTGTACTCCTTCCAAAATGAGCTTAAAATACAATTGTAACTTGATTGTAGAATTTAGAATTTGCCTGCTTTGAATGGTTGTTGAGAGTTTTTGGACGTCTTTGGTATTATTCACATGTACACAGATTTGATAAATGAAAGGTATTATTATTTACGAGTGGCCGCTATGTGAATAGAGTTGTATCAGCATGACGGGCCGTGTTTGGCATGGCACGCGGGCTGCCATGGCATGTCTCAGATACTAGCTTGACATGTGTAAGGCCTGTGAAAATATAGCCGTTGGGGGTATTTTGACTAAAATACCCACCAATAGAGTCAAATAACATATAATCCTTTAAAATGATCAAAGTACACTTTTTAATAGTCATAAATAGATAGTTTTTGGAGGGTATATTGGTCAAATTAATTCCTGAATTTTTATAAATACCCCTCCCTACTCTACTTCATGCTCACAACAACTCTCATATTCTCATACATATTCTCTTTTCTTTTTGAACCCCTAAGTTTACTCCTTGGTGGTGGAGCAGCCACCTAAATTCTCATATTCTATTACTCTACAATTTACACTCATATTTCTTAATTTTCTCAATTTTAATTTTTTATTCCAATCTCCAAGTTTTAGCAAGGAGCTTGCTTTAAGTGTTTTAAGTTTGCAAACGAAAAATTGCAATTTGGGAGGCTTTGAAAGCTTATTAGTTGAAATCAATGATATTGGCGGTCGGAGTAAGTAGTAGATTATTTCTTCTTAATTTTAATTTTCATTACAATGGTCAGCTCTTCCTAAACTCCTTTTTCTTTTGTTGATGAAGCCCAATATCAGTATGACAACACTAAAAATATCAATGTCAGTAATGTTGCTTTAAATATGGCTTCTCCAAGTGGTGCTATTATTAGTAATGCCAAGTCTACTAGTAAGAAAAAGACTAGCAATGTCTAGAACATGCTTAATATTGAGAAAATCCCTAAAAAGAGAAGAGTAGTTTGTAAAATATGCAAGCATGATTTCAGCTACTAGAGTAGTGGTGGCATTGGTCATTTGTCTATACATGGCACCTCAATTGAGACAGGGTGATGACTCAAACCAAATGCAGATTTCTAGTGGGGTGTTTGGTAATTTTCAATATTCTCAAGAGAAAATGAGACAAGAATTAACTAAATATATTGTCCATGTTGAACAACCCTTTATTTTTTCTGAAGAATCTAGGTTAGAAAACTTTTTGCAACATTCTATTAATCCTTAATTTAGAAAATTTTTAGGAATACAACTAGAAATGACGCTTAAAAAGATTTAATTTTAATTCTTTTTAATTAATTTAGATTCTAAAATATCTCTTACATCTGATATATGGACATCCAAATATAACATTAGTTATATTTGTGTTGTTGCACATTTTATTAATCAAGATTGGAATTTGCAAAAGAGAATTTTTACGTTTTACTAAACTAAAATGGACACATATTAGCATTGAAATTTTGGAAGTATTTTAAATACTTTATATGAATGTAAATTGAAAATATTTTTTTTATTATTTTTTATAATGCTAGTAATAATGATTCTACTATAAATGTGTTAAAAATCAATTAAAACTAATTTTTAATGAAAAATGATTACATATGAGGTGTGCATGTCACGTAATTATATTTGTGTACAAGATTCATTAGAATTTATTTCACCCTATATTAAGAAAGTTAGAATTTGTATTATGTATGTTAGAACTTCATGGGTTAGAAAACAAGAATTTAAAAATTTATGTAAAAAATATGAAAAAAAATAAAAAATATAAAAGATTGTGTTAAATGCACAACATAAGTAGAACTTAACATATTCAATGTTAGAATGTTGTTTATCTTGTAAAGATGTTTTAATAAGTTTTCATTGAAAAAATGCCCAATGATTACATAGCTGATGAAGATTTGGAAGTTGCAATTTGTGTAAAAGATTTTTTACAAATTTTTTATGATGCAACTAATTTATTTTCAAGAGTACATAATTCTACTATATGTTTATTAGTTAATAAATTATTTATAATTAGTTATTTTTTTCAAAATAAATTCTACAAACAAAATTTAAAAAATATTAGAAAAATATTTCTCCTTCATATTGTTTAGCTATAAATTTTGATCCAAGAATTAGAAAAGCCAGGTTTAGATGTTTTATTTGATGTTTATCATATAAATATGATAACTCAAATTGGAACAAAAAAGATGATGAAATTAATACTTTATTATTTCAAATGTATTAAATGTATAAATCCCAAAACTTCAATAAGAAATAGGAGAAGTTTAACAACTACACAATGTAAAGTGGTAGTGGACCATAATAAGTAGAGGAAGCTAGGCAACAATCAATTGCCACCTTTTCTTTAAGTTCATAGTTTAGTGAACTTCAATTTTATGTGCAACAATCAGTTCATAATCCAGGCCCATTATAATTTTTTTTTTTATTTTCAATTTTATCATTTTATTAGTTCAATTACATTGTATTATTTTTCAATGTAATTTTTATCTTTTTTTTATACATTAAATTTGAAATGAAATAAAATTTTCACAAATTTTCCAGCATATTATCTATTTTTCCTATTCATATTAATTTGTTGTTGTTAAAATAGGCCCCGCCTGCTATGGGCTTGGTTCTTCAAGCTTGACACTGGCTTGACTCAGCATGATTGGGAGCAGGGCCATGGGCTGTACCGGGCCTGACCTAGGAGGGGGACTGTGCTGCCTAGGCATAGATTACGTGTGGGCTGCCTACAATCCGGTGGTAGAGGGGTCAAATTTACCAATGTTTCGGTTCTCCAATCTATGTTTATTACTTTTTAGGTCCCCGCCAAAAGAAAAGCCTACCTCCGCCCCTGTATATATTTGAACACCGCCTCTCCGTCATTTTTCTTTTTCTTTCTTGTACCTTTATTTATTCATGGGATATTATAAAAAATTTACCATGACTTTTAAAAACATCCCGTGAGTTTTATCGGGAATAATTACTTAAGCTATCCTTGAACTAACTGACATTACTTAAAGTACCCCTCCCCTTTAAAATCCTATTTAAGATATCCTTAAACCTTAAGAAATTTAACTTATAAGTGCCCTTCCGTTAGTTGACCATGAGAAATCGCATACGTGTGACATCACGTGATGCATTTACAAGCACCTACTCCATCAGGTCGAGGCAAGGAAGCCAAAGACAACCCAAGCGAAGAGTCTGGATCTCTTGCCCATACAAATTCTGCTCATGTCTATCCACATAATATTGCAGCTAAGCATGAAGAACATCTCATCCTCCTATATAGTATTATGTAAGGGAGATGTTCCCAATTCATGGGAGTAGTGTGTTGTGGGTAGAAGATCCGGAGTCCCGAGCGAAGGCCCATACTGCTAGCACCTACTCCTTTTTCTCCAACTGCAGCCATCAGGAAGAGTTGCCTCTTACAAAAACCGGCAACAATCAATTGCCAATATGGCTCTGGTTTTGAGTTACCTGTGGGATAGAAGAAGGGAGGGGAGAGAGAGAGAGAGCCCAATCACGTGGCTTTGGTTTGGTGGTTTGTGTTTGAAAATGGAGCATGAGAGGGTAGGAAGAGAAAATGAGAGAAGGTATATTTTGAAAATTTAAAGAACAATCAAGGGTAAAGGAGTCTTTTTATCTAATTTAATGACAACACTTCACTGACCAAACCTTAAGGGTACTTTAAGTAGGGCTTTAAACCTTACGGTACTTGATTAATTGCAAAATAGTTTATGGGTACTTTAAGTAATTATCTTCTAAAATTCACCAGGTTTCCATTAAATCATCGTTAGTGCTTATTAATAGAAGTTCATTTAACAAACAACCCTGAAAGGCTAATTAACCTTATCGGGCAATTTCCTTAAACTATACCTACTGTTTGCGAACTTGACCAAGTATATCCTTACTGTTTCACTATCGTCTAATGGTACCCCTATTGTTTCGGAAAATTACCATTATTGTTAAAATATTAACGGAAGGGCTGAAATGGCCATTTTGCCCTTAAATCAAATTCGAAGCTCCATCGCTGCAACTTCTAACAACAGTGGTCCTCCTCCTCTCTCTCTCTTTTTCTCATTCCCGAGAGTTGGGCCGGATCCTCCGTGTATAGTTCCTTTACAAGGACAATAAATGCTCTCAATGTCGTAGTCCAGGTTCTTCATGATTTCATGACACGGTGAATGAACAAAACCAAAAGGGAGCCATTTTGGTTTCTATAAGAGCTTCTACAAGAGCAGAGAAGGGCGTTGGAACTTCATCAATATGAGGGATCTCTCAAAATAGAGGAGGGCGGGCAGGGCTTCTACAAGAGCCCTTTTAGAAGGAGATAAACAGACATACACCTTTGTTTCAGGGTGGGGCCACCCTCCCTCCTACGATTCCCAGCCCATGGTAGTGGTGGTTATGGCAGTGGCGGCAGTTACAATGGTTTCCATGATAGTTGTTAAATACCGTAACAGATGAAGGGGATGTGTGTGAGAGAGAGAGAGCGCTACCCCGTCTCTGAAAATGAAGGAATGCCTGCCATTTCCAAGGCAGCCATGACAGAAACAACCGAATAAACAAAAGGATGAAACCTTATATGAGCTAATCCGCCCTAGCCCATTATGGGCTGGGGCATCCAGCCCACGGGCACCAATCGGGGTCCAATCTAGCGTAGCAAGGGCTACCCTGCTCCCATCGCACAAGGCCAACCGTAGAGCGCCCCAGCATCTTAGCGGGTACCCGCTATCTGCCCTCGTATAGTACTCATCTGGGGCGTCCATCTCCACCTACCTCCAGGAAGTCCAAGTATAAAAATGAGGTACCCCCCTCCAGGTAAAGGATCTGATCTTGGAACCTTAGTAGACCTTGGCATACTTCTGACTAGGAGCCTAGTGCCTACGAACGACCTCATCCGAGCTCTTGTTTGCACCAGACCCCCTCTTTACTCCTTGTACTAACTTGATTGTCGGAGCCTCTGCCTCAGGTTCTCACCCGAGGTCTCTGACATCTCCTATCTTGCAGAACATCCCAACCTCTTCAGGACGCCTCACCTTGGCTACTAGCCTCGTATAAGGGAACTTTGCCTCAGCTACGAGCCCTCAGCCCCCTCGACCTCCAGGAGACCATTCCCCTCGGCATCCATTTCTTCACCTCGGATCACGCCCTCCAGAGCCTCGGAGCCCTCGGCTCTCCACTAGAGCTCAGGAGCGAATTGACTTTGTTGCCCTAGGCCAATTTGAGTGTCAAGAATTGGCGCCGTTTGTGGGAAATGTCGCTAAGACACTCCCATCTAACTTAAACCTTGAAATTCCCGAGCACTGATCACCATGGTACAAAGAGCCAGGAACACTCAAAACATTGTCACTCATGAAAAGTTCCAGGCGGTCCTTGGTCGCCTAGACCACCTCACAAGGCACATGGAGCAAGTTTGCCCGTAGGCTGGAGGTCCCCCTCGGGGCGATTGCCCCACTGGGGGGTCAGAACTCTTGAGCTAACGAGAGCATGTCGAGCCACCAGCCCTCGGCCTAGCCGACCCCCAACCGGTCGAGCCTGCAGAGTTTGGTAGCAGTTGGCCCTTCAACCCAACACACAGGAATGGAAAACCTCTTAACCAAAGGGAAGAAGAGCAAGAGCAGTCCGAAGACAGCCACCAGCCCTTTGAACAACATCACCGCCATAGGAGGGAGAACCCTCAGGAAAAAGGCAGGCGCTTCATCCATTGTAGCACCCACTCAAGGGCCAAGGGCCAATGCCGCGCCTCTCTCCCACCAGACGAGAAGAGTGCGGTCCAGCCTCGGAGCACTCTAAGGTCCATGCCGACCCCCATCAAGACAAAGATTGGAGGTAGGCTCTGTCCAACCCTCAGATTACGGAACTACGAGCCAAACTCGGGTCTGTCAAGGACGAGCTCTGCCAAGTTCAAGAGAGCCGAGCTGACGCCTTGACCAACTAGAGTAATCTGACGAGGAGGATAGACGCTTCACCCTAGATATCATCTCTGAGCTTCTCCCCCAGCACTTCAAGGCTCCCATGTTGGAAATGTACGATGGGAACTCAGACCCCGAGGACCACCTAGAGAGTTTTAGAGCGCTCATGATACTCTATGGGTATTTCGACGCCTTGATGTGCCGGACTTTCCAGACCACTTTCAATGGGGCCGCCCATCGTTGGTTGTCCAGTCTCCTGCCTCGGTCGATCAGCTCATGGGAGCAGTTCGCCAATCTATTCTTTGCTCACTTCATTAGCAACAGACGATGCCAGAAGAGCGTGGTCTCGGTAATGTCCATTGATAACTCTACATTTTGATGCCTTAAGGTCATCATTTCAAGGGTATTTTCGGCCTTAGAATAGTCAAGATGTGCCATTTTCCTAGTTAAATGCAATGTTGTGGCCTCCAAGGGTCTTTTATGCAAATTCTAGGGAAAACTGGGAAGTTTTCATGGCTGAAATACAGATTTTGGGAAGTTGGTGTGAAGTCCAACTGAGAGGGGGTGTTTTTGTGAAAAACTAAAAGCAAGAGGGCACCTCCTACTATATTAGCATGCTCCTCGTGCCTTAGCAAACCGTAGGGCGCCTTTTAACCCATTCTTTTCACTCTTAACAAACCCTACCCGCCCCTAATTGCTAAATCCTCACCTTCCAATCTCCTAGCTGCTAAGCAGGAGGGCACTATCTTTTAGATTTAATTCTTGTTCGTTTCTCTGTTTTGCAGTTCTGAATTCGTTCGGTTCAAGGCTAAGGTGTCTCGAGGGGTTTGAGGGTTGTAGAAAGCACAAATGCCCGGTTCTTGTCAGGAGGGGTTTTTGTAAGCTGCCTGGTCGTTCTATAGCTACCGCCACCGGATCCAGATTCTGGATCGTCTTTTTTATTCATTTTTTTTTATTTCTTTTGTTGATTCCCATACTTTATTAAATTCTGATTTTTATTTATTGTATTGTGTAAATTCAAAACATTTAATTTCAGTAATAATAGATTTTATTTTTGTATTTTCATATTTTCGAGGTTTGTGACCTTGATCCCATGGTCTCTATGCATGCTGCTATCAAGGGGCTCTGCCTTAAGAAAGCTAAAAAATACATCGTAGTTGAGGAGGCTTCGGCCGGGGATCACCAAGAGCAAGAAGTCGAGCGCAACCATGGACCCCCGAAGAAGAAAAGAAAGAGCGGAGACTATTGCAACAACAACAACAAGGACAACAAGAAGCCATCGACCTCGGCCCTGCCTTACAACCAGTATACACTACTCAACTACACCTAGATCTAGATCCCAATACAAGTTGGTGAGGAGAAGTACGTGAAGTGGCTAGAGAACATGAAGAGGAACCCCAAGAGGGGGAACCCGAAAAAATATTTTAAGTATCACCGTGGCACCGACTGCAAAATTGAGGACTGCTATGATTTAAAAAATGAGATAGAATCCCTCATCCAGCGAGGGCACCTTAAGCAGTTCATTAGAGGCGACCCGGTGCCTCGTCCTCCCATCAACACCAACAATAGATAGCCGGAGTCATCAACGTTATCGCTGGGGGCACGACCTCAGGTGGGGCCTCGGCTTCGACCCACAAGGCCTATGCCAGGTAGCTAAATATCCAAAGGCTTGCCCCAAGAAGTCGAAGTAGCAGGAGACCCTCTCCTTCACGGACGAGGACTTGAAGGGAGTCACAGTCCCTTATGATGACGCTTTGGTGATCTCGATCATCATTGCAATCTTCGAAGTCAAGAGGATTCTCGTCGACAGTGGCTTCTCGACCAACATCCTCTTCTACGAAGTCTTTCAAAAGATGAAGAAAGTACCAGAGCACCTCCATCTAGCCAATGTCCCACTAGTTGGCTTCTCCAGTAACGTGGTTAGACCAGAGGGAAAAATTACCCTACCTGTCTTGGTAGGGAATGAGCCTCATTAGGTGACAAGGATGAATGAGTTCTTGGTCGTGAAGATTGGCTCACCCTACAATGCAATCATGGGGAGGCCGAACCTTCACGCGCTTAGGGTAGCCATCTCCTCGTACCACATCGCCCTCAAGTTCCCCACCGAGCATGGCGTCGGAGTCGTTCGTGGGGACCAGTAAGCGGCCTGCTAGTGCTATGTGGCGACACTAAAGGGCAAGAACAAGGAAACACTACTACTAGAGGGCCTCGACCTCAGGGAGGAACCAACAAGCCGAGGACCTCACTTCGGTTCCCCTTGACGAGGTCGAGCCTGAGAAGACAGTCCATGTCGGGTCCAACCTTCCCCCAGAGAGCCTATCCGAATTGGTAAGTTTCCTCAAAACTAATGCCGATGTCTTTCCTTGGTCTGCCGCTGACATGCCTGGTATTGACCCTTTGTTCATCACTCACAGGCTGAGCATGGACCTGACCTCTAGGCCAGTTCGGCAGAAAAAGAGGAACTTTGCACCGGAGCGTTGGAAGGCCATAGGTGAGGAAGTTGGCAAGCTACTCGACGCCGAATTCATCCGAGAGGTATACTACCCTAACTGTTTGTCAAACGTGGTTTTATTAAAGAAAGCTGATGGGAAGTGATAGATTTGTATTGATTTCACTGACCTTAACCAAGCCTGCCCTAAGGACAATTTTCCTTTGTTGAGGATAGACCACTTCGTCAATGCCCCTGCAGGGTACGAACTACTTAGTTTTATGGATGCCTTCTCCGGATACAATCAGATAAAAATGCACTTTGAGGACGAGGAGAATACCTCATTCATCACCGAGCATGATACCTACTACTACAAAGTGATGCCCTTCAGCCTCAAGAATACAGTAGCTACCTACCAACGCCTCATCAACAAGGTGTTAAAAAATTAGATGGGTTGGAACATCGAAGCCTATGTAGATGATATGGAGGTGAAGAGCCTAAAAGCCAAGATGCACACCTCAAACCTGGCCGAGACCTTTGACACCTTGAGAAAGTTCAACATGAATTTTAATCCAAGCAAGTGTGCTTTCAGCGTCACCACAGGCAAGTTCTTAGGCTTCATCGATACACAAAGAGGCATTGAGGCCAACCTGGACAAGATACAAGCCATACTGGACATGGCACTCCCTTGGCCGGTGAAGGAGACTCAGAGACTCACTATTCAAATAGCTGTTGTTAACTGCTTCATGTCGAAGTTGGCCAACCGCTGTCTGCCCTTCTTCCACGCCATCAAGAAACTGAAAGACTTCCAATGGATGATGGAGTGTCAGCGTGCTTTCGATGAACTCAAGGCATACCTCGCCTTGCCTCCCCTCCTCGCTCGGCCAGTTCCAGGAGAAACCGTATATCTATACTTGTCGGCCAGGGACGAGGTAGCCAGCTCAGTTTTGATAAAAGAAGATGGAATGCAAAAGTTGATATACTACATCAGTAAGGTCCTCTACGACGCCAGAACTAGGTATACCGAGGTGAAGAAATTGGCCTTCACCCTCATGGTCTCGTCTAGAAAGCTCAGGTCATATTTTCAAGCTCATACTATAGCAATCCTGATGAACCATCCCCTTAGGGCTGTCCTCACCAAACCTGAAACCTCGGGGCGCTTAACCAAGTGGGGCATCGAGCTCTCTGAATTCGACATACAGTACCAACTGAGGCCCGCCACCAAAGCACAAGTTCTAGAAGGCTTTGTAGCAGGGTGCACCTTCATCCAAGCTCTCTGTCGAGCCCCCAAATATGCTGAAGGGGATTGCCCGACCGAGGAGGCTCACCCCAAATGGAAACTCTTTGTTGATGGTTCATCCAATGCCAAGGGAAGTGGAATGGTTCCTTATCCTCTTCACCCCAGATGATGTAGTCATAGAGTATGCATTAAGGTTCAACTTTTCGACATTCATCAATGAAGCTGAGTACGAGGCCCTCCTCGTTGGATTGCAGCTTGCCAAGGACCTCGACTCCCTTCACATCGAAGCCTTCAGCAACTCACAAACTGGTGGTGATCCAAGTCAATGACGAGTATGATGCCAGAGAGCAAAGCATGTCCAAGTACCTCGCTAAAGTTGAAGAGCTAGCCTGTCACTTCCAACGCTTCTCCCTGTAGCAAGTTCCACGAGCTGAGAACATAAGAGCTGATACCCTTTCTAATTTGGCAAGCACCTCGGATGCAACCCTCGGTCACATTGTCCGCATGGAGAAGCTACCTTGACCCTCTATAGAAGAAGCCCAAGTACTCCTAATGGAGGTCGAACCGTCATGGATGGACCCTATCATCAACTTCCTACTAACAGAGTGATTGCTCGACGACAGGAATGAAGCCAGGTGACTCCGACGTCAGGTAGCCCACTACACCTTGCTGGAAGGAAAGTTATACAGAAGGTTATTCACCTTGCCTTACCTTCGATGCCTCCGCCAGGAGGAGGGTGAGTAGTGCTCCGAGAAATTCATGAAGGCATTTATGGTAACCACCTTGAAGGTCGAGCCCTAGCTCAGAAAGCTCTAAAGTAGGGGTATTTTTGGCTGACTCTCCAAAAGGATGCAACCGAGATGGTATGGTGATGTGATAAATGCCAGAGTCATGCTAACGTTTTCCATCAACTAGCCACAACCCTCTCAGTTCTCAACAGCCCTTGGCCCTTCGCCAAGTGGGGAATGAACCTCCTGGCCCCTTCCCTCAAGCAATGGGGGGTAGGAAATACCTCGTCGTTGTCGTGGACTACTTCACCAAGTGGATAAAAGCTATACCCCTGGATACCATCACAGCTCGAGCAATCCAAAGCTTATTTTGGAAGAGCATTATCTGCCATTGCTGCCTCCTCTACATGTTGGTTACTAACAACACAAAGCAATTTGACGGCGCCAGGTTTAGGGAATGGTGTGCCTCCCTTGGCATCAAGCAGTAGTACAACTTGGTAGGCTATCCCCAAACAAATGGCCTAGTCGAGGTCACCAACAGAACCATCTTAGATGGACTAAAGACCATATTTGACCGAACCAAAGGCCTATGGCCTGATGAGCTGAGCAGTGTCCTCTGGGCATACCGAACCACACCTCGGACGGCCAAGGGAGAGACCCCATTTGGCCTGACCTAGAGTACCGAAGCCGTTATCCTAGAAGAAATCGACCAGCCAACGTTCCGAACTGAAGCATGCGACGAGGCCGAGAACTGCGAAGCACTTAGACTAAACATGGACCTGCTGGAAGAAGCCTGAGAGAAAGCACAAGTAAGGGTGGCCGCCTACTAGCAACGATTGGCCCACTACTACAACTCGAAGGTGAAAGAAAGACACTATTGAGAGGGGGACCTTGTCCTCAGGAAGGTCATGGTCCCCGAACCTGGAGTAGGAAAGCTGGGCCCCAACAGGGAAGGCTCCTACAAGGTCAAGTAAGTCCTCGGCCCTGTCACCTTTCGTCTGGAACACTTAGATGGAAGATCCATCCCTCTGATGTGGAACTTGGAGAACCTTTGGATGTACTACCAGTAAATGCAAATTTTGATGGACAAAATGATGAATGAAATGCAAAGTTCCTCTTCGGCTCAATGTTTAGTGTGTAATCTCACTAAGTCCCTAGGACCCCTCGAGTTCATGACTGGCCAAAGCGTGCAGCTTTTCTCGAGGACCATGCACTCGTACTGGACCATCGCCAGGGCACATAGCCAGTGGCGAACAACCAAACTTAACGTCTCGCCAAACGGAAGCACATTAGGATGGCTAAGGTATCGCATGCCTCACCACCCACCTCGGTGGCGGATGACCTCCTGGTCCTATACACTTAGCGTGATTAAATAAAGATGGCAACCCCGACCAACTTGGCGGTTTGCCTCGGCCTGAGACCACGACCTCTCTAGAGCATCACCTCAACCTCGCCGAAGTAACTACTTGGGAAAGAGGTTAGCTAGGTGAGCTACACCTCAGCCTTGGCCTCTCCCCCACACTTCGAAAGGCCACCCGGCCTTGCCTAAGTAGACAATTGGGAGGAAGCGAGCTAGGTAAACCACACCTTGATCGCACACCTTATGCCACGGCCTCGATTCCCCAACTATCTAAAGCAAGCGTATAGATAAAGCAAGCCATTTTGAGCCATCTTTTGAACTGTGATCTCTTCGTTGGGAGGGGAAAGGACCCCTCGGTAAAAAACAAGGAGAGGACACTGTACAAAAACTGCTCTGATCATTCATTCATTTATCTTGTATAAACATTTACAAATTCATGGGCTCGACGGCCGAGCACATGTACATCACAAAAAGTAAACAAACAAAAAAAAAAAAACAAGCACACAAGGAGAATCCCGCTAAGCTTGACCACCAGCTAGGGGAGGGAGAGTCCCCAGTGCCATTAGCATCCTTGTCAAGGACTTCGATAGATTCTTCGGGGGAGTCCGGAATCACCTTCAGCCCGTCGACGTTGAAGTCGGGCATCACAGGCACGTCACAGACTCGTAGTTCGTGAGGGCTTTCTGGTACTCGTGCAACTGTTCAAAGGCCTCCACCGCCTCAGTCGCTCGCTTCTCGTTCTCAATTGCCCACTCTTTGGCTTGTGTTGCCCGCCACTGAGCCTCCACGACAATACTATCGAGGCGAGCCCTGTTCTCCTCGAACTTCTTCAACGCCTCTTGCACTTGGATGAGGCGGGCCTGTGTTGCCTTCAAGTCATCCTCTAGCATCTTCCAAAGTTGCTACTCGTCCTTGTGGGCTGCCCTGAACCTGTCCCATTTTCTCTCGGTAGTGGCAACCGCTACTTGGAGCTTCTCGTTGATTTTTTCGAGCCTATCCAAGTGCTCCAAGGTGAGGCCCATCCGGTCTCCCAAACCGACAAAGTGGCGGCAGACCTGCATTAAGTATCATCAATAAGAGTCATAACAAAGAAAGAAAAAAAAAGAGAACTATGGAGGAAAAGACGAAGTACGAGGGAGAAGGCATACTTTGGTTGTGTGATAGAGACCCTCATTGCGAATGGTCTAGGGGTCACTCTACATCATCTCGAAGCGATCCTTTGGAATGATCACCTTGCTCACTAGGACCTTCCCACCCCTTCTTCAACAATCAAATCCCCCTCATGGATCATCCACCGGGGGCGAAAGATCCAAGAGAGCTGCCTCGTTTCCTCGGTAGGCTCTTGTGTAGATGCGGGGGCGGTCGAGGGCCCTGTAGGATACCCCTCCATAGGGGGCCTCTTCAGCATAGTGCCCCCAGTAAGACGCTCCTTGTGGGCCACCTTCTTCAGCAGCTACTCTCTTGTGGCCTCCCTGGCGGGCCTCTTCCTACCCGCCTCAGCCACCTCGGCGGACCTCTTCTTATTCACCTTAGTCAACTTCTTCTTCTATCAGTTTCCTCAACTTTTTCTATTTGGGAATTTCTTTTAATGTTAAGAACTTCTAAACTTTTCAGTGAAATTTTTAGTACTGCATTTCTAAAGGCTTAGCTTCAATTTTTTTTTTCAAATTTTCTCTCTCTTTTCTCACCCCTCAACTTAAGTGCCATTGTCCCTAATGGCATGACTAGACTAATGCAAAGGGACTTGGGTCAAAGGGAACAATCAAGAGGGTTTTCCCAAGGGGTTCAAGGTCTACTAACTGGTCTCGAATCAAGAGACAAAAACTCTAATCCCACAGACAACTGGAAACTTATGTTGGGTTGCCTCCCAACCAACGCTAAATTTAACGTCTCCAGCTAGACACATTCACACACTTCTCTCATCTATACTCACAAACCCGCTTTCTTCTTCCCACAGACAAGGTTCAGATTGGGCTAACCAAGGGGTAGACAGGGCATCTAAAAGATTGTCCACTACATATACCTTGAACTAATCTTCCCCTAGGTTTGGATATTTAGTGGCACTAAATACATTTAACTGGACTTTTTGGTCCCTAAATGAAATCTCTATTTCTCCCGATTTATATTTGATTTTTGCATTGACTGTTGCTAAAAACGGACGTCCTAAGATTATCGGGTTATAGTTCAGTTCCTCGGTTGGGGTCATGTCTAGGACGACAAAATCTATTGGGAAGTAACAATCCTCTATCCTAACAATGATGTCCTCAATAACACCTCGAGAAGTCTTGACTGACCGATCAACGAGTTGCAAAATTACCGGGGTAGGTTTTAACTCGTTGATCCCGAGCCTTTCACAAATAATTAAGGGAAGCAGATTTACACTAACCCCAAGATCCAATAGGGCCCGATTGAAAGTGATTCTAGAGATAACACAACTTATGAGAGGAGCACCATGGTCTTTCATTTTCCGGGGAAGTTGGTTTAAGAGAACCGCACTAACATCTGCTAAGAGCATCACTTTTTGTGGGGCCAATTGTGGCACCTTCTTTTGAGTGCATAGCTCTTTCAAGAACTTGGCGTAGGTCAGGACATGTTGGATTGCGTCGAGGAGAGGGATGTTAACATGGACTTGCTTGAATAACTCCCTGATCTCCTAGTCGCTAGTTTCTTTTTTCTTTCACAACGGCTCGATAGCGAGTGCGGTTGAAAAGGGAACTACAAGTCGGTTCACTATGGGCTCTTCTTCTAAATTTTCCTTTCCTTTTTC
>NW_010729183.1:274944-446815 GCF_000365185.1 Nelumbo nucifera
CTTAGGGTCTTCTTGCCCATTTTCTTCTTCACTAACTCTCTTTTTCTCATATGGGTCTTCTAAAATCCTCCAACTCCTTAGGGTTGTAACAACTTTGGAATTTTCAAATTGAGGGTTCTTAGGAGGTGGTTGAATCTATTGTGGAGGAAAACCCAGTGGCTGATTTCTAGGATTCATAACCAGTTGACTCAGTAGTTGCCCTACTTCTCTCCCCGCATTGGCTTCATCTAGCTGTCCTATTTGGCTCTCTAATCTAGCGATGGACTACTGCTGAGTTAGGATCAGTTGCAAAAGCTGCATCAATTGGTCATCAACTGTATGGGTCTGAGGAGGTTGTGGGTACGCCTGATAAGGTTGGGCTGGTTGGTTCATAGAGTACATCTGCTGGAATTGACCTTACACTTGTGGCCTCTAAAATTGCTAGGTCATGGAGTTAGATGGGTGGTACTGTTGGGACTGTGTGTTAGGTTGATGTGTCTTCCAAGAGAAGTTAGGGTTATTTCTCCACCCATGGTTGTAAGTATTTGAGAATGGGTCATTATTGGGCCTCGAGAAACTCTGGGCTGCCTGAACCTGTTCTTGGATAAACGACAAAAACTGGGCTGCCATGTGACAATCATCAACCTGGTGGGCTGGGCTGGCACAAATGGAACAAACTTTAGGATAGGGTATAGATGGGCCCGGTTGCTGGTTATAGGTGAAGAATTGATCAAGCTTTTGGGCTAGAAGATCTAACTTGTCCAATTTTCTAGAGATTGCATTTAGGTCCGTTCTTGCCTCAAGCTCTATACTGTTCCTGACTTCGTAGAGCCCTGCCTTCTTTAAGGGTCCCACCGACCTTTCATAGGAATACAATGATGCATTGTTAATGGAGATTTCACTCAAAGTCTCAAAAAGAGCATACACTTCATCCTCACTTTTGCTCATAAATGCCCCCCCCCCCCCACAAGAGGCATCTGCCATTTGCCAGTATTGATAAGTCAAACCTTCATAGAAGGCTTGAACAATTTGCCACTGAGACAGGCCATGGTGTGGGCATTTTCTCATCAACTCTTTCATTCTCCCCAAGACTTGTGAATTTGTTCACTCGGTGTTTGGGTGAATCCAATGATGGCTCTTCTCATAGTGTTGGTTTGTCCTATAGGGTAGAACTTTCTAAGGAATTCTTGTTGCATTTTTGCCCATGTTCTAATAGGTCTCCCTATAGTTCCCAACCAGTGCTTGGCCTTGTCTTTCAAGGAGAAGGGGAAAAGAGTTAACCTAGTGGCATCATCATTAAAGTTTTGGATCCTTACAGTGGAACAGATTTCCAGAAACTCGTCTATGTATTTGTATGGGTCCTCACCCGGGTTCTCATAGAAAGAGAGAAGCATTTGGATTGTGCTTGATTTAATCTCATACTACAAGGCTTGGGTATCTGGCAATTGTATGTAGGATGAAGGGTTATACTGGGTTGGAGTGAAATACTCCTTCTGATTTTTGGGTTGTGCATCATTGATTCCGGCCATTTGGTTGTGTTGTTGGTGATGGACGTATCTCCCTATCTTAGGTATGGGTTCTACTATTTCTCTCCTCAGAGATCTCCTTCCCAACATACAACTAGGAAGTCTCTTTTTCTTCTTTTTGAAATTTGAAATTTAAATTTTGAATTTTAATTTTAAATTTAGATTTTGAAATTTAAACTCAATTTTAATTTTTTTTTAATTTTTTTGATTTTCCTTTTCTTTTGGAATTTGAAATTTAAATTTTTGAAATTTAAATTCAAATTTAGATTTTGATATTTAAATTCCTAAAATTTAAATTCAAATTTGAATTTTTTAAATTTAAAAAAAATGGAAGAAATTCAAACATACAACCTACGGGCTCTAAGGTTTCCTAAACTAGTGGTTCAATCAATGTGAATCCTCTTTGGTTCACTTGGAATTACGCCACTTCCTTTGGTTAGCCAAGTAAGAGGTGGGGATGTAGTAGACTCCCCTTGCTCTCGCAAGGACCTAATTAAGTAACCACACAACCCGCTTAGGCTTAGCCGTTTAACCTCTTTCCTTAGATACCAACCGCCGATTATGGATTGCCCTTAAATGGATTAATGGAAAAAATCCCCACCTTATCTTATTTAAATTGGATTGTCCTTAAATGGATTAATGGAAAAATACAATAAACAAAATAAATGCAACTAATTATGAAATTCAACAATTTAACATAAAATAATAAAACAAACTAATTCAGCAAAAGGACCAAAAAAAAAAGAGAAACCCTAACACATTAACAACTAAGAAGATAATTTCAACAATTAAATAATCCTATATGACGCATGCTGTAGAACATATCAAACCCTAAATGTTGAAATGTAAATGCAAAAAAAAATTAAAATATTTTTTTGGTGTAATTCAAAATTTAAAATTTAAACTTTGAAATATAAATTCAAATTCACATTCAGATTCAAAAAATTAATATTTTGAAATTAAAACTTAAATTCAAAATTTTGAATAATTTCCTATTAAAAATTAATTAATCAATTAAATAAATAATTAATTAAAGGGGCAATTAAGTAAAGCAACAAATAATTATAGCAAACCAAAAATAAAAGGATTAATTATGCTAAAAATGAATTAAGAACTACAAGAATAAATGCTAAGAAGGGAAATCGCTACTCTAAGGGTTAAACAGAAAATAAATAAAAAAAGAAAATATATATATAAAAAAATAATAATATGCGACAATAAAAAAAATAAAATAAAAAACGAAGTGAGTTTCTAATCTAAAAATAAAGAAAAAATAGAACCTAACAATCCTAAACAGAAATCTATTTCACTCAAGAAACGAAAACAAAGTAAAAAAATAGATATAAGCACAAGACAAAAAATAATTCTAAAAAAAATAAATTGAATCTGTCAAGAAAAGAAAACAATTAACTAAGAATTTGAAAACACTACTTTACCAAAAAGAATTTGAAAAAAAAAAAGAATAAATTGGGAGACTATACCTGAATCGCAATCATAATTTCTCTTCTCTTCTCTTTTCTTCAGCAATCTAACAATGCTCTGGTACCCCACCTTTTGCTATTACGTCTTGTAAAATCAAAGAGAAACAAGAATTAAAATGAGATTACAGATCAAGTAATCAAATGAAAATAAAAAAAAATAATGAAATAGATCCGAACAAAGCAAATAAAAATTTTTTCTCCGTTGCTTCCCCAACAACGACGACAAAAACTTGGTGTATCCGGAAGCATGTCGTTAACCACTTCGGAACACCAGTTTAGAGATTTATAAATTTTACCAATCCTTACGTAACCTTAAACAACGTAGTACATGGTGAGGAAGGGGTTGAACCCACACGGAAGAGAGGAAAAATTATTATTTTCTCATTTTGGACAAATAAAAAAAGAAAATGGAACTGGGGATTGCAGAAAATAAGAAAATAAAATTTATTAATGCCGAAATTAAATTTTTAGAATTAAACAAGACAATAAACAAAATTCAAAAATAAAAGAACACTGAAATCAACAAAAGAAATAAATAAAAGTGATCCCAAAATTTGGATCTAGTGGCGGTCATTGTAGATTGCTAGATGGCTTGCAAGAACCCCTCTTGACAAGATCTGGGCATCATTCCCTTCTCTAGCCTTCGAACCCCTCGAGACACATTTGCCTTGAATAAGACAAATTCAAATATGCAAAACACACAAATGAACAGAAATTAAATCTAAAAGATTGCTGAAATAAAAATAACATGAAGGAAAATAAAGAAAATAAAAGGATGGTTGATCAGATCCAGTGGCGGTAGCTGTAGATTGGCTGGACTGCTTGCAAGAACCCCTCCTAACAAGAGTTGGGCATCCTTCCCTTCTACAACCCTTGAACTCCTCAAGAAACCTTAGCCTTGTGAACTAGGTGAATTGACCAACCCCTTCTCTAGGGCCCCTAGGGTCCTTTTTATACAGAAAGGTGGATAAAATTGGAATTAGAGAGAAAGAGGGGGCGGTAGCTTGGTTTTTGCAGACATATGGGCACCCTAGGTTTTAGAATGGAGGGTTAGGATTGTTCTAAGGTGATCCTAAGGCTGAAAAGAAAAGGAGAGGGTGCCCAATATTATGTATGGCTAAGATTTGGGATCCTTAGATTGGATGGTGGAGATTTGAGCACCTAGAGATGAAAGGTGGAGATTAAAAGGAGTGAGTGGTGCCCTAGAGTGAATGGCTAAGATAGAGAGTAAAATAGAGGGCTGAGATCTAGTGGCTAAAGGTTGAATGGTGAGGATTAGAAGTTAGGTGGTGCCCTAGGGTTAGAATGCACTCAAAAGATGGTGCCCCAGAATGAAGGCTGAAGATTAAATGTTAAGAAGGGATGGAAGGTGAGGATTTAGCAGTTAGGGGCGGCTAGGGTTTGTTAGAGATGAAAAGAATGAGTGGAGAGATGCCCTAGGATTTGCAAGGGAGAGGGGAGGATGCTAATACAGTAGGAGGGGCACCATTTTGGGTTTAGCAGATAGGAGGTGCCCTCTTGTGCACAGTTTTTCACAAAAACACTCATTTTCTCAGTTGGAATTCACACCAGATTCCCAAAAACTACATTTCAGCCTTGAAACTTCACCAATTTTCCCAGGATTTGCATAGAAACCCTCAGAGGTCACAATCTTGAATTTAACTAGGAAAATGACACATTTTGACTATTCTAAGACCTAAAATACCATTGAAATGATGCCCTTAAGGCATTAAACTACAGAGTTATCACAAACAAAAGAAGACAAGTCAATATCATCAAACGAGGACGAAGGGGATGTGTTGAAAGACTACGAGACCTCTCCTACAAAGGGGGTAGGGCTGAGCCCCATGAATACCAAAGGGAACTCCATCTCAACCAAAGTCTTGGCTTGGATTCTCCCTAGCATGAGTAGGTGAGCTAAGTTAGCGGCCTCCTCATCCCAAAGCGTGGGGGGACACCTCTCAACCGTTGTGCAGACCTCTCTCCACATTGACCTGAATGACCAACCCTCGGGGTAGGACACAGAGAAAAATTTGTCCTTCCAGTTGTGGACATACGAAGGGTTGTCCATGGGTTTACCCCTTTGAGGCTGAAAATAATACATGCCAGCCTCGAAGGAATGCTTCCTTGGCATGAACATGGCCTGGAACAACTTCGGCATCAGCTTCACTTCCTGAAGTGGAGCCACCACCAACATGGCAGTCATGGTCCTAAGGGTGTTTGGGACTAGTTGGATAATGATAATCCCGTACCACCTCAACAGCTCGGAAATTATGGGGTGAAGGGGGAACCCAAGGCCGAACTTGAGGAAATGCTGGCAAACATAGATCTCCCCCTCTTTGGGAGTGCATGGTCGGTCACCTACATCGGGCACCCAAAGGGAATAGGACCGAGGTATGTAGAATCGTCTGGCCAAGGACCTCACTTGGTTCACATCCAGAGCACTATCGAACTCCAAATGTGGCAGGTTAGCCATGGCCACCCCTCAGGCCGTACTTTCGGCCACCGTCCTCGGGATGGGATTTGGGGCCCGCTACCCCTTGGTTTGGGGGGACCCCTCTGGCTCCCTCGACATCATAGATGCGACGCTCTCACAGGGAGGGTCATCGCCTCGGTGGCTACCCTCAGCACCCCTGGAGGCTACGTTCTCCCTCAACACCATTGCCTCTCATTGAGGGGGGACAATGGCTAGCGGACCTAAGGAAGAGAAGGGGCTAGGAGAATCAGGAGAGCTCCCTTCCGAACCAGTTGGAAGTTCATAGCACTTTGGACCAGAGTCGGAGTGATACATGGTTCGAGGTGTTACCTAAAGACAAAGGTGAAAAGGAGGAAGGCGAAGTGTGTTGGTCGAAGGTCTGGGAGTAGTGTTCAATCAACAACAAGGGCGCCTAGAAACAAATGACAAAGAAAAATCATGGCTAAGGCCCCTACTTATAGAAGAACAAATGGAATAGATCTCGCCGGATCCAACGACTGTAAGGCCTCTGCTCCCACAACCCAATCGCGGCGTGCCACTTGGCACCCATCCTTGGAAGACAAAACAATGACTAGGCGAACCAATGGACCTGCTCACCGCAATCCATTGGTTCAGGCTCTTTGACCCAATGAACGCGCATACGAGTCCACCCGGAAGGCTGTTCCACCTATGGGATACTCCCCCCGTGTCCGACCCATGTAGGGCACGGTCCCGACTTGCTAACCCCAAGTGCCAGTATCGCATGCACCTTCAAGCTGCCGACGCGTGAAGACACGGGATCAGCTCCTCTGAGACCCTTTTGCTCGAAATCCTTGCTGAAGAGCAGAAGCCTACCTACAACCTCATCCTCCTCCCAAGAAAACAAACCGGACGAAGGCAGGAGTAAGATAGATTTGATGCCACTACAAGGTACCCCTCGCCTGACGGGCTCATTGGCGCCCACCATCGCTACTCCCATTGGTCGAAGCCAAAGCCTCCACCTCGGCTTCGGGAGTGGGGGGCAAGTGATGTGGGATAATCCGGCCTAGCCCATTACGATCTAGGGCGTCTAGCCCACGGGCTCCAACCGGGTCTCCCATCGCATAGGGCCAATTGCGGAGCGCCCCAGCATCCTCGCGGGTACCCGTTGTCTTCCCTCGTACGACACTCATCTGGGGCATCCATCTTCACCTACCTCCAGGCAGTCCAAGTATAAATACGAGGTACTCCCTCTAGGTAATTGATATGATCTTAGAACCTTAGTAGCTCTTGGCATACTTCAAACTAGGAGCCTAGTGCCTATGAGTGACCTCATCCGAGCCCTCATTTACACCAGACCCCCTCTTTACTCCTCATACTAACTTTACCGTCGAAGACTTTGCCTTGGGTTCTCACCTGAGGCCTCTGACATCTCCTATCTTGTAGAACATCCTGGCCTCTTCAGGACACCTCACCTCTGCTACTAGCCCTTGTATAAGGGAACCTCACCTCGGCTACGAGCGCTCAGCTCCCTCGACCTCCAAGAGGCCATTCCCCTCGACCTCCAGGAGGCCATTCCCCTCGACATCCATTCCTTTACCTTGGCTCACGCCCTCTAGAGCCTCGGTGCCCTTGGCTCTCCACCAGAGCTCGAGAGCGAATTGACTTTGTTGCCCTCGGCTAATTTGAGTGTCAACAAAACCCTATAAACTAGAACATTCTTCCTTCTATCCTCTTATTCTATTTACTACAATAATGTTCATGACAAAAGAACAATTGGTAGCTTTATTTGCCTTCCCCGTGTAGACACATCAAGGCATGTTAAAGTTGCAGAAGCATTGTGTCCCTATCACTATCGCTTTCTCCAATTTTGACCCAAATTTCCTGATCATCCAACAAACAATTTCCTTCATCAGAGGTTTTATTGTGGATATGTGCTCATTGGCTAGCACCGCATATGATTGACAATGGAAGAAATTAGTAGCGGTGGACACGGGCAATTGGCGAGAATGAGAGAGAAACAAGAGGACTTTGAGAAACATGAACAATAGCAGAAAGCTTAATAAAACAGGGAAGGGAAGGCGATAAATCGAATCCCCCAAAGTAGATCATCGATAAGGAAAATTGAATAATGAAGCAATTCCCCCACCCCCACCACCGCTTCCTCTGGACTTTACTTGGTTAATGGTGATTCTGACATGTTAGAGAAACACGTCTTCAAGAGTTCGTCGGGCTTCCGATAGTCCTCTGGTTGCCATCACTCTGATGACTTGTTCCCTGAGCTAGGAGAAACAGGGGAGAGAGGGGTCCGTTGTTGCAGCGACGGTGATGAAACAAGGGAGACAGAGAGAGAGAGAGAATGAAGGGGAAGAAGGAGAGAGAGAGAGAGAGAGAGAGAGAGAGGTGGAGAGGGCTATCATCGTCGGTTAAGGACCGAGATTGGGTTTTAAAAAAATATATACATCACGTGTGTATAAGTTTTGATGAAATATTAACGGATATTAATGGTAAGGGTAGAGCTAGTCAATTCTTAGAAACAGTAGGGGTACCACTAAACAATAGTCAAACAGTAAGGATATACTTAGTCAATTTCACAAACAATAGGGTTAGTTTAAGGAAATTGCCCTAAATGTTTTTCATGACAAAATTACCACTACCCATATATGATAATTATGCATATATATTTCTTTTTAATTGGAATTGGTTGGGTTGAATTTAGGGGTGATCATTGATCTTGGGTTTAGACTGAGGCTGGGACCCATGGTAATTGCTATAGCCTAGGCATGGCCTAATCCAGGTTCCAAAGCCTAAAACACAAGCTCCAAGCTTATATCTTTTATATCTATCTATTTATCTATATATATATATATATATGTTATATTTAATGGCATATAATATGCACATAAATTTATTTTTTGCATTATATAATATAACATTATGAAATTGAAATGATTATTAATTAAACATTTGCATAATATAAAATATCCCCCTAATGCTTAGTTGTCCCTCATAATGTCCTAGTAATGCATCCCACAACCCATGGTCATTTAGAAGTAGTTTGATCATGTAAAATATTTAAATGCTTATTTGAACAGTTCTGATTAATAATCACTAACGTAGTGATTAGGGAAGGTGAGTTTTAGAAGACTAATAGGCGTGCACACACTTTGCACGTGGCAATTCTAGATGATGATAATGATAGCAATAATGTATCTGAAATTTTATATTAATATGCATTTTTTATTTTATTTTTGTATTTTATTATTAATTAGATGTAGATTGCAAAATCCAAATTTGGTTACATAAATGCCTCATCCAAATATGTGATAATTAAATTGAGTTGTGAAATTTCAACTATCATTGATGGGCCTATCTACTTGGTTGGATTTTTTCTTTTTGTAATCTTTTCTTTTTGGTGTAACTTTTTTTGTTCATTTATCAAAGAAATGCAAGATTTAAATAAAAGGATTCAAATGAGGTGAAAGATAGTAGTTCAATTTACAATTTAAACCCCACAATTAAATAGAGAATAAATTCAAAAAATGAGTATTTTACTCAAAAGAAAGTTTCACAATCTTATTCATATTTTTAATAGTAATTTAAATATAGAATTATAGTTGTGTTTATTTTCTATAATTATTTTTGTATTATGTGTAGAAATAATTTTGATATGTCACAATTACTTTTTGTTTAATATGATAATTTTATGAAATCATACATGTGCCCGAATGTTTTTTTAGCTAAATTTATGTATTTTTTATTTTTGTATTTCTATATTTTATTATTTATTTATGACATTAGATGTTATACATTTGACCCAAAAGTTGAACTATTGATCTTTTCCAAACAACAAAAACAATTTCATTTTTGGTCAGTTCTAAATTATGTAATTCATTTTCATTATCAATAAAAATAATTCTTGTTTATTATTATTATATTAAATTTATTAATAAAAATATCATAAGTGTGTCTAATTTTTTCTACACTTTTGTAATTTTCTATGCATATTTCTATTTTAAAAATTTTATTACCGAATTATGACTTCATAGGTTTATCAATTCGATTCAGATAGTTGAATTGCTTAGCCACCACTTGGATAAAGAATGGTTTTGTTTTTGAGTTAGTTGTAAAATATATGAGTTTATATTGTTAAAATATTGGCACAGATCTAATTAATAGCATTTTAAGAGAAAATGAGAGTTAATACCTTAAGGCTTTGTTTGGTTTGAATGAAAAAGTAGGAAAATGAAGAGAAAGGTAGGGAAGCCTTTACAAATCCTTCAAACCAAACATAGCCTAAGGGGGTGTTCTTTTTCTGGATTTTGAGAGGGGGAAAGTTGGTCAATGGAATTTTGATTCCCATTGATCAAGAAACCTATGTTCTTTTTTTAGATTTATGTGGGAACTAGGGAAAGTTTCTTTTCTTGGGTATCACTTACCTAGGTCCTAGGTGGGTAAATAACTTTCCCACTTGGGGGAAAAGTTGCCAATACTTTAATGGGACAAAAGTGCCCCTTTTAATACCATTGCCTTATTTACAAAAAAGAAAAGCCATTAAAGTTGGCATTAAAACCATAAGAAATTAAAATGACTTATATAACCTTTCTCAATCAAAGGAATAAAGGGTAATTTTAATCACAAAAAACTTCCACTCTACATCCACTTTTATATATAGTATAGATAATCACTAACAATTTCTGTTAATACTTTGCCAACTTTAGTTGGATGGGTCACTATTAGACCTGTTCATGGGCCGGGTGGCCCGACCCCCGGACGGGCTTGAACAGGTATATAGGCCCGCGGGCTTAACCTCGGGCCAAAAAGCCCGGCCCGCAATAAATTCGAGCCGGGCTCGGGATTTGCCAAAATAGCCCGACCCGAGCTCGACCCGGCCCGACCTATAACTAAACCTAAAACCCTAGTTGAATACCCCTCTTTTTTTCACCTCCTTCCCTTCTTTTTCCAACCGAATTCTTCTTCTCCACATCCTCTTTCCCTTCTTTATATTCTTTTTTTAATATAAATAAAATTTGAATTTATATATTTTTTTAATGTAAATAAATTCTGATTTATATCGATTATTGAATAGGAAAAATTTCTAATTTTTTTATTAGGTCGGGCTTCGGGTTCGGGCTCAGGCTTCGGACTTTTTATTAGGGCCGGGCTCGGGCCCAAGTTGTAGGCCCGTTAATTGGGCCGGGCTCGGGCTCGGGCCTAACATATTTCTGTTAATGGAGAGTAAAAGCCCGGCCCGAGCCCGGCCCGGCCCATGAACAGGTCTAGTCACTATACCCCTCTTTGACATATCCATACCTAATCACTGATTAAGAAGTTTCATCTCTTGCCTTTCATCTTACAGAAAATATCATATTAGAAAGGAGTTTAATGAAGCTGCTCTTTTACTAGTCCAATTTGCTTAACCTGTAACAGAACAACCACATGGCCCTCAACTCCCTCTTTTCTTAATATAATTTCTCCTTAGATGTTCTCGTTGATTGATGAATGAATTTGATTGCCTTCGGCTATTATGCGAAAGTCATGGTGAGTTTCCCTTTTATTTATTGTTGCGAGTGAACTGAAGTCACCTTTGTCCCTCGACTGAGACCGGTATTGGTAACTAATTACCGCGTGTTTGACTCGAATTTTGATAAATAACACCTGATTCGCTATCAAGTTTATGATTCCATTTTATTGATAAGTTGTTTTTCGAATATCATATAATCATAGTCGAACCCTAAAATGAATCCACGCTACCAGAGCGGAAGAAATCACGAAGAGAAATTCTACACGGGTCCTTCAGGTCAATTCCATTTTAGGTGGGCTACCAAGAGCCTTAAGGAGAACCAGATTTTGAAGATGAACAAGGAATCTAACTTATCGAAGCCTCTGTTTCAGAAAAGACTGGAAGATCGAAGTTTTCTAAATGGCCAAGAGAAATATTGGTCGTGGGCGATACTGTTTCCTGTTCGCCATTCTTTGTTGTTTGTCTTGTGTGGGATCTTTGCACGCGGCCTCAGACACAACAACAAACGGCCAACAGATCAAAGACGGCCATACTTTAGTTTCTGCAGGAGGCCACTTTGAACTTGGCTTCTTCAGTCCTAACTTGAACTCTAAGAATCGCTATGTTGGAATATGGTATAAGAGAATAACTGTGAAAACAGTAGTATGGGTTGCTAACAGGGACAGACCTCTCGTAGATTCTTCAGGTATTTTGATGATCAACAATGAGGGGAACCTTGTAGTTATGGACTGGAGAGGTGGGTGTATCATGATAACTTATGGGTCTGCTACCAGCAGTAATACAAGTGTAAAGCTTTCGGATGATGGAAATCTTATATTCGTAGAAGAAAATTCAGATAAGCAAGTGGTTTTATGGCAGAGTTTTGATTACCCCACTGATACTTTTTTACCAGGCATGAAACTTGGGCGGAATCTGAAGAGCAAACAGAATCGTTTGCTGACATCATGGAGAAGTGCAGATGACCCTTCATCTGGAGTTTATACTTTTGGAGCAGACCCAAATGGAACGACCCAGTTCTTCATTTGGCAGGAAGGGGTTGTTTACTGGAGCAGTGGAGATTTCAAGGACAATACATTTAGCTTAACCCCCAAGTCTGGATACAGGTATATTTTCAATTACAGTTATGTCTCTAATGAAGATGAGCAGTACTTTACTTATTCTGTATACAACAAGTCAATCATCACAAGGTCTGTCATAGATTGGTCCGGGCAATTCAAACAATTCTAATGGTCTGAGGAGACCCAAGGATGGAATGTGTTGTGGTCTAATCCAAAAGATCGTTGTGATATTTATGCTCCTTGTGGAGCTTATGGTATCTGCAACACCAATAGGTCCACTGTTTGCAAGTGTTTGAAAGGGTTCCAGCCAGTTTCACCTAGAGACTGGGAGTCTAACAATTGGTCTGGGGGATGCGAGAGACGAGTGGAATTGAAGTGTGGGAACCAAGATGCCTTTCTGAAGTTGACCGGGACAAAGTTTCCAGATCATAGGCATTACATAGGGGATGTGGGTAGTCTCAAAGTTTGCCAGGCCATGTGCCTTGGCGATTGTAGCTGTACTGCTTATGCTGCTTCCAATGGAACAGGTTGCTTCTTTTGGAGAGAATACTTGATGGGTCTTAGGGATAACTATGTGGCAATGGAAGATGTCCATAATGACCAAAGCCTTTTCATTCGTGTAGATGCTTCTGAACTTGATAAGTTTATTAAGTGTAGTTCTGTATTTGCATTTTATAATGAATTACTTCTCATTCAGATGCACTTAATTAGTAGCGGACATTTGAATGCTATTACAAATATTTTCAGGAAAAAGAAGAAGGTTGCTATGGGTAATTGTGGTAATAGTTCCTCTGGTTCTGTTTCTTGTGGGTGCCTTAGTGTTTCATCTTTGTAGAAGAAAGCTCAGAAAGAGAGGTTAGTAATTTTTTAAAGCAAAAGTTCAGAATTATTATTGCTTAGGCAATAGGGAAAGATATGCTTGTTTTATTTTGATCTTTTTAAATGTAGAAAGAGGGCAAGCATTGGCACTACTTCAGATGGGAAGGAAGGAGTTTAAGGGAGAAGGAAAGGGCTCGGATTTGCAATTATTCAGTTTTAGTAACATCGCAGCTGCTACAGATAATTTCTCTCCTGCAAATAAGCTTGGAGAGGGTGGGTTTGGACCTGTTTACAAGGTAAAGAGTTTTGGTGATTTAGGTTGTATTTGGTACCATTGCCACTTCCACTTGCAATGTTCTAGGTTGGTCAATATAAACTTTATGAAAATATTTTTTGTTCTGCCACATATGCTTTGAGTTATCAATACAATGCAATGGAAGTAAAAATAAGAAGAGTGTAAATTCTAGTTCACTCTTACCTTTTTTGCTTTGTCTTATTTTACTTTATTTACAATGCAATGAAACAAAACAAAGTAAAAGTTAGAACTAAAAATAAAAATAAGTCAGGAATTGCATTCAATTCATTTGTACTCCCCATGCTTCTGCATCAGTACAAATGAAGTTGTATGGAAACTGCCATGGTCCAAATTTCTATATTCACTCATCATGGATCATGCTATCTCCTTTCAGGGTAACTTGCTCGAGGGTCAGGAAGTAGCAGTAAAAAGACTTTCTAGAAACTCTGGACAAGGACTGGAGGAGTTCAAAAATGAAGTGTTACTTATTTCCAAGCTTCAGCACATGAATCTTGTTAAGCTTTTGGGTTGCTGTATTCAAGTGGAAGAAAAAATATTGATATATGAGTACTTGCCAAATAAAAGCCTGGACTCATTTTTGTTTGGTGAGATTATATTTCAATTAATTGGACCCATCATACAGAATTTTTGCATCTCCATCTTAGACTGATAATGCTGAAACTACTGAACCACACATTCCACTTGCTGTACTCTGAATAGAGACTACTTAATTCTCAGACTTCTTTTTCTGTTTTGAGGTATAGATCCAACCAGAAAGAAATTATTAGATTGGGGAAGACGTGTTCGCATAGTTGAAGGGATTGCTCAAGGGCTTCTCTATCTCCACAAGTACTCCAGATTAAGAGTAATACATAGAGATTTGAAGGCCAGCAATATTCTGTTGGACAGCGAGATGAATCCAAAAATATCAGATTTTGGCTTGGCTCGGATCTGTGGGCAGAATGAATCTGAAGCAAATACAAAAAGGGTAGTTGGGACATAGTAAGTAAAGCTCACTTCCAGTGCACCAACACAAAAAGCAATTTTGGCACATAATATATTCATTGCCACATCTGAATTTGGAATGCAGTGGCTATATGTCCCCTGAATACGCAATGAAGGGAATATTCTCTGTAAAATCTGATGTCTTTAGCTTTGGAGTCTTGTTACTGGAGATCCTCAGTTCCAAGAAGAATACCAGCATTTATAATTCCGACCGCTGCCTGAATCTTATTGAATATGTGAGTGACTAAAGCAGTATCTCTTCACTTCTGCTTAATTTAAGGTCCCATTTGTTCACGGAAATTGAGTCTGGAATCATTCCCATTCCTAGTGGAATAGCATTGCCCCATTTGAGGGAATGGGGCAATGAAATTCCATTTCAGATGATTTCAATTTCCATTCTGATTCCTGTATGAACCAAATAGTTTATGGGAAATGAGAATAGACCATTCTGATTCCAATTCTAAGTACCAAACAAACCAAGGGCCCGTTTGGTTTGCAGTCGGAATCGGAATGGTCTATTCCCATAGTCTGTTTGGCTCAGACAGGAATGAGAATGAGAATTAGAATTAAAATCAGCAGGAACGAGATTTCATTCCCAATGGAAGGGCACCAGGGAATGGCCATTCTCTCAAATGGGGGAATGCTATTCCAGCAGGAATGGGAATGAGATTCTGATTCCGCCCAACCAAACAGTTGGAATCAGAATAATTCATTCCGATTCTGATTCCAGACCCCTATTCCTGTGAACCTAACGGGGCCCAAGTTGTGATATCTACTCATTCTCACTTGATGAACACTTGTGATACTTTTAATTTCTTACAATGTGGTTGCAGGCTTGGGCATTGTGGAATGATGGAAGGGGCATGGAGTTGATAGATTCAACATTGCATGACTCAACATCCCCTAATAATGAATTGCTGAGATACGTTCATGTCACACTCTTGTGCGTGCAACAGAATGCAACTGATAGACCAACAATTGTAGAAGTGGTCTCTATGCTCGGCAATGGAACTCAAACTCTGCCTCCACCCAAACAACCTGCATTTTCAATTGCAAGAAAAAGGTTGATCCAATTGCAAACCATGGTGAAATGTGTTCACTAAATGATTTAACTGCTTCTCTTGTAGAAGCCCGATAATGAAATAGCTACAACAATTTAATTTTAATAGGTCGGCTTAAATGGCAAACCCACCTTGATCCGTTCCTATTGTATCTGGTTCATGTTTGTGAGAAGCAGGACTAAATATATATGTCTCATCACATACACGAGCTAATTGAATTCTATGTATATAATTTTCATGAAATCTGAAAATGCCTTTCCATTGCAAATATTGACATAATCAAGGCAAAAATGGGCCTTGACATCAGTCAATGGTAAGCAAACACCACCTCCTCCTCTTTGGGTTAAGGTTTCCTCATTAGTTTTTGTTTTTTGGTAATTTGGTTATAGTTTTGATAAAATATATTAATATAATTGGGCCTTTTGTATTTTTAAACCATTGATTGTGTGGGATTAGGGAGAATGTATCTCTTACTCTCTTACAGTTTCCTCTCTTTCCATGTAGGCTATTAAATTGAACCACATAAATGTTGGTGTTTTATATATTTTTTTGCTTATTTTCTTTTTGTTACTATTCTCTTTTCTAATAGTTGACATTGATAGGGGATGGGTAGTGATATTCTCACTCCGCCCTGGCCCCAATGTAAATATATATATATATATAATATTATCTATTTTTTAAATTTTTTATATTAAGTAAATCCATTTTATCAAAATATACTTTTAATTAAAAAATTTAGGGATTTGGGTCTAGTCCCATGAGAAACCCGTCTCCATCGGAGATTGGGGATGGAAAATAATTCTTATGTAGAGGTGTAAAATGGGCATGGCATGGCACGGCCTGTGGGTGGTCTGTGCAAAGAGTGGGCCGTCCTAGGCCATGCAGCCCTCCCCTGGGATAACTTGGGGGGTCGGCTTGGCATAGCCCATGGCCCAAGCCCATGTGGGCCCGTGTCGTGCCGCTGGTTGAGCTGGTCCATGGGCTAAGTCGGGCCAAAGCTATTTTTGCCTATTTATTTTGAAAAATTGAAAAAAAAACTTACAATTTTACTTTTATATGAATTTTGATGTATACAATTGCTTATATATACAATAATTAAATAAATTAGTATAATAAAATTGAAAACAACTGTTTGTTTTATTAATATATTATTTATATAATGTATTATATTATATATATAAATGTATAATATATATAATATATATAAATAATACGTATGGGTTGTGCTAGCAAGCGGGCCACAGGCGAAATAAGCACATGGCCCGCTTGGTCGCGTCGTGCCAATTCGGCCTACGGACCTACGACCCTAGGCCTAGCATGGTCAGACCATTGTGTTGGGCTTGGCACGACCTGCGTGCTGTCATGCCAGGTCGGGCCATGTTAGGCCGCGAACGGCACGACCTAATTTACACCTCTACTCTTATCCCTGACGTGGATCTTAATCAGAATTGAAGATAGAGAGGGATCTACTCCTCACATATGGATCTTAATCGGTGCAAAGCACCCTAATAGATCTCTCCTGAACCCGCCTTGTTATCATTCCTAATCACTAATGGACACACCAATCTATATATCTATATCTAGATCAACGTTTTAAAAAACAACCCAAAAATGAAACTGTTCTAGGCACTCGTTTTCGAGTCAATGGTCCGACCGTCCGGTTTGAATGAACGACCCATTCTGACAACAAAATTAAAAAATAAAAAAATAAAAAAATGATCAAAAACAATTGAACAGATCGATGAATCAATGATTTGATCACCTGGATCAATAATTTGTTAACTTTTTCAATGATTTTTGACGAAATTCCGAGTTTTAGATAAACAAAACCGATTGCCTTAACGGTTCCTATGCCGAACGGTTCGAAAACGTTGATCTAAATAATAAATTGGGCGTGCTATGTCAGTACATCACTCCTTTTTCCCCACTCTTTCCTAATTTCTCAAATTTTTGAATATTTTCAATTTTTGTGAAAGATTAATGAGCCCTGTCATCACCCTAATAGACCTTTCGTTTCCCATTCCCAAAAGGTTTCTCGCAACTCCCACCATGTCAATTACACTCCATTATGCGGAAAAAGATGTACACTCACCTTTTCGCGAATCTCGAGCCAGAGACCCTTTGTCTTCTCTTAAATCTCGTTTTCTGCTCCATCCTTGAAAGACAGACCTCTTCGTATATGACGTTCTAAGGTTGTGAAGAGATTATGCAGATTCAGGTTGAATACAGCCATTGTTCTAACGATTTTGGGCTTCAAGTTTCAAAAATCTTTTTCCTTTTGGCAGTGCCACTCATTTCAGAAGGCTCATTTATGTCAGCTCCAATCTTCGGAACGGCCCATTTGTCTAGAGGATGAAGTGATGATATATCGTCCTTAGAGAACAATTTTATAGATCAATGAAACGGACCAAATGGATGATCAATGATCCTCTTAAAAAGACACGTATTGGACACTACTTGTAAAAACATCAAATTGACATTTCATGTAGAAACAACTATGCTAATAAACATTCTAGGTAACATTGATTCTCACCTGTGATATGTGATGACACATTTCTTTTAATTAATTTTTACCATAAAAAGTAAAAATAAATTATTTTAAACAAATGTGAAAACTAAATTAATAAAATATGATTAATAGTCATATCAATATTAATAGTATAATATTTAGGGAGAATGACGGTTCAGCCTAGGGTTAGAATATTTAGGGCCAATACATATCGTCCCTATATTGGCCCATACATATCATTCCGGGATTCCTTCGTTATGCCTTTACAGTGGGTGCATCGGAGGCTTGACTGGTTCGGGGGTAGAGGAGACCTAAACCACCCCTTGAACTGGTTGCAAAAAAAAATAAAAAAAAGGCAATAAAAATGTGTATTGATTCGCCCGATATGCCCCTATCGGCGTATCGGGCGTATCAATATTTTGAACCTTGGCCCAAAGTAATATTTGACATTTTGAATGTTTAGTGAAATTCAAAAATTTGCATTAGACCTATCTGTACTTTTCCTTAATATTTATAATTAATTATACATGGGTAATTCCATTTAAATATAATTACACTTTACAACTTTCAATAAAATTTTAAAATTATTAATTCTAAATTATTACACATGAAATTTGCCACACACAATCTATCATTAGGGGTTCAACTTTTATTGGACGTGTAAAATGACCCAAAAATAATTCTTGAGTTGGACCTAAATAAGTTTGACTTAGGTGGAGTTCAATAGCGTATATATATCACGGATGTAATCATTTTGGTTTTGTCCACGATAAGATATGGCGTTCTACTATGTGTGGATGTCCCCGTTCACAAAATAATGTGGAGAGGGACGAGTCACACCACAATTTATCATCCATAGTATTTTCTCATGGATGATCCGCACTATGGTGTGGACAATTTGTGGAAAGGTTTCAATGTAACGCACTTGTCCAATTACTTTCATTTTATTTAATCTTTTAATAATTTTTAAAATTTTAATATTTTATCAATAAAATAATAAATTTTAATGTTAATTCTAGCACAAGTTTGATTGTTTTCCTTCTCAACTCTTNTTAATAATTTTTTAAATTTTAATATTTTATCAATAAAATAATAAATTTTAGTGTTAATTTTAGCACAAGTTTGATTGTTTTCCTTCTCAACTCTTTTTTCATTATTTAAATATTATTTTTTTAATTTTTTTTATATTTAATTTTTATTTTTAACATTTAAAATAATATTTCTTAATTACTTAAAAAATGCAATTGTAGTCTAATATTGATGACTTTTTTTCATTTTATTTACCAAATAAAATGCAAAAATTAGACATTTATGATCGACTATGTAAATATCCCATAAAATGTATATGAGATATATGGAATCAACACCACACCTACAGAACACCATTGTGGGTGTGGACTGGTCTGGTCCAGTCCACACAATTTATCTATAGTTCAGAAAAACTGTGGACTATGGTGTGGTATAGATTGGCCCCTACCACAAGGTGTGGTGTTCATCTACACTATAGAACACCCCCTTAATTCAGCATGCCTCTCCTTCCAGCAAAGGTATTTACCTAGTTTCTCTTTTTTGCATTTTTCTAATTTTCTTTTTATTTAAAAATATAATAAAGTAATCATGATAGACACATAATTAAAAGAGAGAGATATTATATTATTAAATAAGGAGAGACATAGAAAGACTTTTGGATTTTAAGTTATCTCATCTCAATGCATGTTACTATACATTTAAGAGTAGTAGTAATAGTTAATAATTATTAATAAAACTTAGTAAAAATTAAAACAAATTTATCTTATAATAGTTAATAAAAATTAAGAAATTAGGTTTCCTTAAGATGTTAATTAAAAATCAACTTTAATAAAAACTAATAAAATAAAAGGAAACTAAATTAAAAAAAAATGATGGAATGTCTTAAAAATATTATGACTTAAAATCCATTGGATATAATAAACATGGGTTTGATATATTGTACATAGAACCTATATTCTATTGTTGTATCATGTTTTGTTTATTCTTTTCATTTTATTAGATAAGTTTGTATTAATGCATTTTAAAAAGATTAGTTTAATAATATTTTATTACTTTAATAATATTAGGGTTTTGTATTATGAGTTCTTTAGTCCTTAAAAGGAGCCAAAAATACTCAAACATCCTTACATCACCCCCTTTCTTTCTTTAATTATATAAATGCTATCTCTCTCTTTCTCATTAACTCTCTATTAATTAGAACTGTTCATGGGCCGGGCTCAGGCTTGGGGTATTGCCAAAATTTGAATGGGCCCAGCCCAAAGCCCGAGCCTGATATAGTGTAAAGTCAGGCCTAAAGCTCAGCCCATGAACAGGTCTAATAGTGTGCAACTTTAAATATTAATGATATCAATTTTGTTAATGATAATAATTATTGTTTTAAAATTTTAAAACAAAAGGAAATAAGAAAAATACAAAAAAGGAGAAAATAGATAAATACCTATGCTGCTTTTTGTAAATACAAATATATTTATTATTTTATATTTTTAAATAAATGGTTATTTTATTATTTTATTATATTTTTATTTATTATTAATTTTAATTATCCTATTAATATTAATTATACTAATTCTTATAAATGGTCATCCCTAAGTACAAATTAATACTAATTTTATTAATTTCTTATCTTTTAATATTTGTTTTAATTTTAGTAATTTTTTATTAATTATAGTTATTAGGTTTCAAATTATACATTATTATTATTATTATTATTATTATTATTATTGTATGTCGTGTATCACAGGTTACAAGTTTCTATACAAACCCGTTTAGGTTGTCTTCTTCGTATAAATGATAAAACAGGTTCTTTATTTTAAATTTTCATTAACTTTTTATTTCTATATCATTTTTAATGGGTCTTCTATTCTATATAAGTCTTTTGTGTAGTATGGGCACTATGCACAATAAAGATCTTAACTCATAAAAATTATTAATTTTAATAATATTGTTACTTAATTAATTAATTAAAATTATATTAATACAAAGTTATCTAATAAAATAAAAAATAATATATTAATAAATGATTCTAATTTTATTAATGTTTATTAAGTATGATTTTTATTAGTGTTTTTAATTGTTACTAAGTTTTGTTAATATTTATTAGTTTTAAGTGGAGGTTCAGTGGATTCTTAAATTAATATTTTCATTTTTGTTGTTTTATGTTTGATTGTTAAACCTGAACCTATTTATATTATTTGACTTATTAATATTTGACTTTATTATGTTGTATTACTCAATGTTTTAAAAATGACATAAAAACGGAACCGTTCTAGACACTGGTTTCCAGGTTAACAGTCTAACCGTCCAATTCGAATGGACGGCCCGTTCTGACAAACAAATTAGAAAATAATTAAAATAACGATAAAAAACTATTGAATTGGTTGATGGTTCGACTACCAGGGTGAACGGGTTATTGACTTTTTTGATAGTTTTTGGCCAAAGACCAGGTTTGGGGTAAAACAGAGCTGGTTGCCTAGATAATTCCCAAGCTGAATGGTACGACTGTCTGCATCAACGACAGTTCGAAAGACTTGGTGTTACTACTCTCTCTCTCTCTTTCTATCTCTCTCTTTCTCTTAAATGCCTTTTTTAAATGTAATAATAACATACATTAAAATAAGAGATTTTGGCAAACGGAAATGTCTCTCTTTCTCTCTCTAATAGTGTGAATTTAATTTAATCAAAATAGGTAATGATTATTTTTTTATATTTTTAAAACAAAAAAATAAAGAAAATAAAAAAATGAAAAAAATAGATAAATAACTTCTCTCAAAGAAGAGACATGCTGACATGGACCGTCCAACCTAACCCAACCTAAGTGTTTTCCCAAAGGTCTGTAGATTCCTCTTTCGTGATACATTTCCAAAGAGCTTTCTTAATATATTCCTTTCCCTAGCTCCACACGCCTCCAGATCGTAGAATGTTCTTGCTTTGCTTCGAATTGAATTAAATAATCTTTCCCTCACCTATACTTCATTCGAGTTTTTTGAAAATATTGAATCTTCCCTTTTCCAAACTTCACACGCAATCTCAGCAAGAAAAGCCTGGTTAAGAATATTTGAATCCATAGCACCTACAACTCCGTACTAGGTGGAATATAAGTAATTTTTATCTTGCTTGCTTCCCAATAAGAATTTTATTTTTTTAATTTATCCAAGTTGTGTGACACAGGTTCGTTGGAAGTTTCATCATTTGCATTGTGGCATATATTGTACTGGGAGAGAGAGAGGTAAACTTTGATATGTGTACAAGGCAGCTGAGCCACATTAGTGATTTGGTGCGGTTTGAAATTTAATTTCCCCATTTAATTATTTCTCTGTTTTCAGTTTTCAAGTAAGTATCACTAACTAATGCGGTATTTGGTTTCATTGTTGTTTTATGAGAAAATGGTGTTAAGTCGGAGTTACATTAGTGATTCATCTTTTAATGATCAAATCTGTTGTTTGGTTGGCCGTTTTCTTAGAAAATGGAAAAGAACACTGATTCTCAAAATTGAAAAAAATTGGGAAATGCCAATTTTGACGTTTTTCTTTTCTCTAAATGTTGCAAGGCATGATCACTGATGTGGCTCGATTTGGTTCGGTTTTCTTACCAAAGACCTCCAAACATTGAAAACACCAGACCATTGCATTGCCATTTTCTGAAAAGACAAGACGTAATGTAACCAAACACCTCCTAATAATATTCATTTATGCTGTATTTGGTTTAAAAGAAGAGGTAGGGAAAGGAATGAAGGGAAATATAAGAAAACCATTACAAACCTTCATTTCCTTTGGTTTCTCTACTATTTTTTTCATCAAACCAAACAAGCTAGCCTTAAGGAAAGACATAAACAGCCCCCTATATAGAATTCTAGAGCAACAAATGTTTCAGCTGCTCTTGCATGTGGGAGGGGCCCTTGCCTGGAAAGTCGGAAGGACAGTCAAACCCACTAACCCCTAAGGCTCAGTTTTGAAGGAGTACAAATATAAATATGTACAGTGCAAATACATATAAAATAATACAGAATATGAGGTTTTGCATTATACAAATTTGCATTTGTACTCTTTTCAAACTGAGCCTAAGAAATTCATCCAATACTCACTAAAGAGTAAAGAACGCACAGAGGGAAATTGAATCATTGAAGGGTCTTAAATTTGATTCTATTAATTCACTCCTTGGGCTGAGTTTGGAAGGAGTACAAATGCAAATATGTAGAAGACAAAACCTATATTTTGTATGTATTTACGCTGTACATATTTGCATTCGTACTCCTTCCAAACTGAGCCTTGAAAACAAAACGTGCTTTTACAAAGCAACGAATCCTAATTAATGGAACAACATTAATTGCATTACTTACTTTTGTATAGATTATATATATATATATATATATAGCACCCACGAGACAGCTCTCACTTTGCTAGGTCTAGAAAAGGTGACCAACAAACCTGATGACGATCATGCTTTGTTTACGTGGAGAGAGAAGGATAACACATTACAGCAGCTCTCATCAGATACTGTTGGTTGGGGAGGGAGATTTCTCCTTCTCTGCTTGCTTAGCCAAGGCTTTCCGCTCCGCTACAAACATGGTCTCCACTTCCTTGGATTCTAGAAGTAATACACTATCTTTTCTGGTTTTCTGTTATCAATTTTTTTTTTTTTTTTTTTCTGGAAGTCAAGAGTGTTCAATTGGGTGGTGCCTTATTCTAATCTGAATCTTTTGGGTATGAAAACACACAGAAATGCTTTTGTTTAAACACCCAACAGCAAGGGAGAACTTGGACGTACTGGAGAGTCTGGGTGGCGCTATTGTGCATGGAATGGATTCACATACCATGGTGCAGCATCCTTTCCTCAAGGATAGAAAGTTTGACAGAATAGTCTTTAATTTTCCTCATGCGGGCCTTATCTACCCGTCTGAATGTGCGCAGGACCAAATTAAGTAAGCTTCCACACAAACAAACTGAACTGCTTTAGGTGTTGTGGGTTCTGTTCAATTCACATGTGCGCCCCATAACACATCCCAACCGTATATTGGGATGTGCATGTGGGAGATGTTCTCGGTGCATGCTGAGATGTGCATGTGGGGCGCCCATGAAACGCTCTTTGTTGGGCGCAGACGTCAACTCGGCTCAGTTGTGTATCAACCATGCATACGACATCATCTTCTGTTGGTCTACTTTTCTTTGCCAAAACTCAAAACAATTGAACCACTTCAACTTCTGTCATATCTTCGTGGAGTTGAAGCCCAGAACAAAGCTAGAAAATCCAAGCCCAATCCTTTCACTAATCCTGTTTGGTACAAGATGGGCCCACCTTTGTGTGGTTTCTCCACTACAACTCTACAAATCCTGTTTGGTACATATACATAAAGATAAAGGCCTAGAGTTAAGGGGGTGATCATTTGTAACCCTGCCCCAGAATTTTCAGGCTTGGACAACCTCGGTGTAGCCCCGGCCTACAACATCAAGCCTGGAAATTCCTTGGCCTTGGCCCAATATCTTAGGCCCAGCCCGACCAGCAGTCCTACTTACTTCCATGCATGTGGCATTTAGCTGTAAGAATTAAAATGGTGTTAGCAACTTAACCTTCCTTTGGATGTCATATTCCAATCGGATGATTCAAAATGAATCAGCTAGCATTTGTAGAACATGCATTGATAAACTGTGTAAAGAAAACCTGAAGATTTATTACTTAACCTTGATATATATATATATATATATATGTTTATGTTCCCTGGCCTGCAGGCTTCATCAAGGGGTGGTGAAAGGTTTCTTTACAAATGCACGTGATATGCTGACAGAAAAGGGAGAAGTTCACGTGACACATAAGACAACTCATCCTTACAATAAGTGGGAGGTGGAGAAGCTAGCGGAAGAGGAGGGACTCTGTTTGGTTGAAGAAGTAGGTTTCTCTAAGAAGAACTATCCAGGATATCACAACAAGAGAGGTTATGGAAGGAAAAGTAACCGGACTTTTCGAGTGGGAATGTGCAGCACATTCAAATTCTCTTTGTCAAAGTCAACAAAACAGTCCGATATATAATTATAGGCCTTTATATTGGACTACAAGAAATCCAACTTCTTCCCCCAATTATATTATTCTGGTGAAAAAATGAGATTGTGTACAAGCTAAGTGCATCTTGGGAATCTCTTACAGTAGATTCAAGGTTCAAAATTTTCTAAATCGCCATCGTACCATGGGTTCACTTAAACGCCAGTCCCAACTACAGTCGCATATTGGGAACATCTTCCTCTGAATGGCAAGATAGATGTTCCCAATATGCGGCTACAGTGTCCTGTTGGGACAGTGTTGGGAGCTTTTTGTTGGTATTAGATCCCTATTCTTTTTAAAGTTTTCCCCACAACCGAAACTTGTGTTTTTAAACATTTAAAACTGATTCTATGGCTCAGTTCTGAACGAGTATAAATACAAATATGTACAGTTTTGAAGGAGTACAAATACAAATACAAGGTTTTATACTCTACATATTTGCATTTGTATTCCATCCAAACTCAGCTTTTGTGAAAATTTCAAAGTGAAAAAAATAAAAAGGTACACCCAAAAAGAGGAATGGAGTTTTGATAATTTAAACCTCGAATGGATTTTTTCCTATTTATATTTGGGGTTGGGACCTGTTTGGGAGAATTGGAGTTTTCATTGAGCTTGAGCTGTTTTGGGGAAGCCACCAAAAGATGATTTTACAAAATAGGCAGGATCTACTGAAAGCAACAAGTGCGCAAACACCGGCCCAGAGCCCCAGAATGGATCCTTATTTGGTCAAATTATAAGCATATACATTTAAAAAATTATCAGATTGAATACTGTTTAGGGGTGCAACTAAGGTTGGTCCAAGTTAGCATTTTAGACAGATTTTGGCTTGGGCCTTGGCTTGGTCCAAACTAGCCCAACCCAATCTTGTCCAAGTTGCACCCTTAATAGTATCAAATTTGATCAGAGTGGTTTCAAAATTTAAGATCACCTTTCAAACTCAAAATCTAATTCAAACAAATTATGACATTTGAATAAGATGAACTGGCCATGAATAGGGAAACAACATACCTCTCATAAGTCATCTAGTAAGACAACGATTATCTAGAGGATTAAATCGTACTTGTTGTTTCGAGGGTAAGTCTCATGCCCCCCTCCATATCATTAATAAATTCTTTTTTTTTTTTTTTTCTTTAGACTGCGTTTCGTTGCAATGCAATATTTTGCACTAGTACAAATGCATGAGAGTGTAAATGAAAAAATGCAAATTCTGGTTTAATTATGTTTGTGGTTTTATTTTATTCTGCTTCATGTTTTAATTCACTTAATTTGTACTGCAATTAAACAAAATAAGTTAAAATTTGAAACAAAAATAAGTCAAAATTTATACTCAAATCATTTGCACTGCCATGATTTTGCATCAATACAAATTTATTTGCATTGCAACCAAAGACAGCCTTGAGAAAAAAAGATAATGGTCTTGATACGTAAAATAAATTCAAAAAATTTATGTTGGAGTACTCAATGACAACAAACAATATGAACTTTCAATTATAGAATGTGATATGATAAAAAACCAAGTTTTACCTAAAGAGAAAGGAAGGGAAAAAGATATCCTAATTCGATAAAAAGTCTAGTAGAAGTTTTGAAGATAAAGGATGATGATTAAGGAGATATTTTAATTGAAGTATGTCAACACAATTTGAGTCTATGGATCATGTAAAACCTTGACTTTTCTTATGTTCATGTATATCTTTTTTGTTATATTAATTTTACTATTTTCTTTGTAGAAACTTCGTGCAGGATTGAGGGTGGAGTTGATAGATTTCATAGTCTTTTTTTCTTAATATTGAGACTTTTAAGGCCGTGTTTGGCAAGTCTTTTCGCGTGGGCTTCGGGCTGTTTCGAAGCACAGAAGACTGAATTTTACGCTTTTTCTGTTTGGTAATAGAAAGATCTAATCGGGAAAAGCTCCAGCCCATAAAAGACGCCAAAAACCTGAATTTGGGCTTTTTCAGGAAGCTTCAAATGAAGCTTTTATAATCTTTTAGCGCCATGTCTTCTTTGAACATGTGGTACGATATACACGCTTGAGAGAAACTTGGTCATCTTTCCACAAAAACTATTTGAATGTGTAAGTGGGACCTACCAATGATATGTGGGGCCTACCATGGGAAATGTATGTAGGGCCCACATTAGGTATTATGTGGGATCTACCTTGAAGAATGTATGTGGGCCCCACATACATGTCCAAACATGGACCCACATGCATGTCCACCAATTGCATGGTATGATCACTGATGTGGCTGGATTTGGTGCAGTTTTCTTACGAAAGACCTCCGAACATTGAAAACACCATACCATTGCATTGCCTTTTTCTGAGAAGACAAGACGTACCGTAACCAAACACTTCCTAGTAATATTCATTTATGCTGTATTTGGTTTAAAAGAAGAAGTAGGGAAAGGAATGAAGGAAAATATAAGAAAACCATTACAAACCTTTCATTTCCTTTTCTTTCTCTATTATTTCTTTCATCAAACCAAACACAGCCTTAGGGAAAGAGACAAATGTTTCAGCTGCTCTTGCATGTGGGAGGGACCCTTTGCCTGGGAAGTCGGAAGGACAGTCGAACCCACCAACCCCTAAGAGACTCATCCAGTACTCACTAAAAAGTAAGAAGAACGCACAGAGGGAGATTGAATCATTGAAGGGTCTTCCAAACTGAGCCTTGGAAACAAAACGTGCTTTTACAGAACAATGAATCCTAGTTAATGGAACAACATTAATTGCATTACTTACTTTGTATAGATTATATATATAAGAAAAGGTGACCAACAAACCTGATGACGATCATGCTTTGTTTACGTGGAGAGAGAAGGATAACACATTACAGCAGCTCTCATCAGATACTGTTGGTTGGGGAGGGAGATTTCTCCTTCTCTGCTTGCTTAGCCAAGGCCTTCCGCTCCGCTACAAACATGGTCTCCACTTCCTTGGATTCTAGAGGTAATACACCAACAACCTTTTCTAGCTTGTTTTCTGTTATCATGACTAAATAACCATGTATCACAAACTTGATATCAATTTCTTGCTTCCACAAACCATAGTTTATTTTTTTTCTGCAAGTCAAGAGTAGTGTTCAATTGGGTCGTGCCTTATTCTAACCTGAATCTTTTGGGTGTGAAAACACACAGACACGCTTTTTCTTAAACACCCAACAGCTTGGCTCAACTTGGAAGAACTTGAGAAGCTGGGCGGCGCTATTGTGCATGGAGTGAATTCACTTACCATGGTGCAACATCCTTTCCTCAAGGATAGAAAGTTAGACAGAATAGTCTTCAATTTTCCTCATGCGGTCTCAGTCTGAATGTTTAAGTAAGCTTCTACCCAAACGAACTGAACTGCTTTAGGTGTTGTGGGTTCTGTTGAATTCACTTCTGCGCCCCACAGAACATTCCAACCTTCTATTAGGATTGCGATGTGGGATGTACATGCGGAAGATGTCCCACAGCACATCTCCGCCGTGTCCCGATGAGGCGATGATAATACCAGAACGGATGATTTCATCCTGGGCATCGGAAGATGTTTCCAATACATAGCAGACAATCTTGTGCGGGGCTGATTGAACACTTCAACTTATGTCATATCTTCTTGGAGTTGAAGCCCAGACCAAAGCTAGAAAATCCAAGCCCAATCCTTTCACAAATCCTGTTTGATACACGATGGGCCCACCTTTGTCTGTTCTCTCCACTACAAGTCTACAAATGACAAATCCTGTTTGGTAACATACATAAAGATACAGAGCTAGAGTGAAGGGGTGATCATTTGTAACCCAGCCCCTGAATTTTCAGGCTTGGACAACCTCGGTGTAGTCCTGCGGCCTACAACATCAAGCCTGGAAATTCCTGGGCCCAGCTCGACTGTAAGAATTAAAATGGTGTTAGCAACATAACCTTCTATTGGCTGTCATATTCCAATTGGATGATTCAAAATGAAGCAGCTAGCATTTGTAGAACATGCCGCATCCTAGTCCCATACGCCACAACTCGAATCACCATTGATAAACATTGTAAAGAAAACCTAAAGATTTATTACTTAACCTTGATATATATCATCCCAGGCGTCACCAAGATGTACTGAAAAGTTCTTTAGAAATGCACGTGACATGCCGACAGAAAAGGGGAGAAGTTCACGTGGCACACCAAACGGTTTATCCTTACAGTGAGTGGGGGGTGAAGCTAGCGGAAGAGGAAGGACTCTGTTTGGTTGAGGAAGTAGCGTTGTTTAAGTGCAGTGGGACTATCCAGGATATAACAACAAGAGAGGTTGTGGAAGGAAAAGTAATCGGACTTTTCCATTGCGAAGATGCAGCACATTCAAATTCGGTTTGCCAAAGTCTACAAAACAGAGTCCTATATATAATTATGGGCCTTTATGTTGGACTACAAGAAACCCGACTTCTCTTTTATGCATCTTTTGGCTTACAAAACAAGTTCAACTTTGAAAGATTGGGTGTATCGGGTCGAGGGTCTCTGCGAGAGAGATGATTTATTGATTTGTACTTGAATTCTCTCTGCTTTCTATGCGTTGCTTTTTGTCCTTATGTTTTCCTACTTTTTACTAATCGCTTGAAGGTCTTGGGTTTGTTCTACGGTACTGATGCCCTCTTTAATGTATTCATTGCATACTTGCCCTGTTTGGCAAGGTTTTTCCGTGGTACCTTTTGGCTTAATGAAGTTTGGTGAAAAAACTAGATTGCGCAAATTTATTATCCTTCAACCGAAAATGTGTTTTTCAGACAACCTGAATTTGCTGAAAGCCAAAAACATGCAAATACACTAAGAATACAACATTCAGCCACAGAAGGGTAACATCTCCGGACTCTTGAACCTTTTTTTTTTTTATCAAGCCCCAAAATTTACATTCGCTGGAGGGATGTAGAACCGTTACCCTCTCAAAAAGATCTATACATGACGTCGTCGGCTCAATATATACAATCAAAATTTCAAGCACTCCAAAAAAGAGTAATAAAACCAAAATAATCGACATGATTGAAGGTAAGGAAGCCTTGTGCCGTCCTCTCCTAGTTTGGATTTGACAGTCATTGGGATTTCCTCAGGACAGCTGAAAATGGTCATATACTTGGGTCAGTGCAACTCAATAACTTTTCCTCACAAAATTGTGTTCATACCGTTTCCACAGTCTCTTCTTTTTTTTTTTTTTAAGCGGTAAGGTAAGAGAAGGTTACATCTCATCCAAAATAATAGATTGGATACAATCTGGAATAGAGGACCAAGGAAATGATTGGTTTTGTTGTAGAACAAATTAGGCAAGCCCATGGGCTGCTTTATTACAGGACTGAGGGGTGTGATACCAAACACAGGATAAGAAGGATCTTGAGATGGTTTTACAATCCAAGGCAATTAATAACGATCTCCAAAGGGCTTCCAGATCCGAAGAGAGAACTTGGATAGCAACTTTTGCATCACTTTCTATGATAATTGGGCCCATGATGAAAGATTTTGCTAGTCGAAGATCCTCTAAAATTGCTTTGAATTCAAATTCAATGGGAGAAGAACTTCACCAACAAGGCTCTAGCAACCAGGAGAGATCCAAATTCATCTCGAACAATGACACCAACTGCAGTTTTTAATGGAGTCCATGCTCCATCAGTATTGATTTTGATGTGCAGATGAGGAGGTTTGTTCCAAACTGTTGAGGTCCATTGAAGAGAAGAATGAGGAGAGGAACCCAAGTTTTCTAGCTGGGTCATTAAAGGTCTTCCACGCATGTTCACCAAGTCTCCAAGGTGGGCATTATAGGGAAAGAGAACGGCTGAATGAGTGAATGGCTTCTCATTAAAATAGGTTTGACAACTAGCATTCCAAATATACCACAGTAGAATAGTGCCTCTAGCAAATAAGGAGAGATCGGACTCTTCTTTAATAAAGCAGCCCATGGGCAGTGAAAGAATACCTTGATCATTGCAAATGTTGATTCGCAAACCCATGGACGAGGCAAACCGGATTGGTTGAACCGTTGGGCAGTGAAAGAATAAGTGGTCCAAAGTTTCAGGATCTTCATGGTATAGTCTACAGATGGGATCAATGTGATTCGATCTCTTGGCAAGATTAGTAGACATAGGAAGGGCTCCTTTGCAAACAACGCTAAATAAAAGGATATTATTCTAAGTAGGATGAATTTTATCTTTCAGAAAGATTTCCAGCTCAATCCTGGACAAACCCACATAGAGTGTAAAGATTCTGGAGAATTGGAAATAAGCTTGTACCCCGAATTACAAGTGTAGTTACCATGAGGAGTTAAAGTCCAAACCAGGGTATCCCCATGGGAATGAGAAGTTGAAGGGATACTAGTTCTCAAAATCATACTAACTATCTCCTCATTGAAACCCTGTGTGCACATAGCATTACTCCAATTATGAGAGTGCTGATCTATAAGAGTAGCCACCATGTTTATGGGCTGGTTCCAAGTTGCAGGTTTGTCTATAAGACCAATTGGCAGCCAAGGATCATAAAAAATGTTAACATTCCACCCGCTACAGATAATCCACTTATACCCTTTAATTAGGCCATTTCTCAATCAAGAACAACACTCCAAAGAGGTGAAACACTAGATTTTTTCTTCTGACGCCAGAAAGAACCATTTAGAAGATATTTTGCACGGAGAACCTGGGCCCATAAAGAGTTATTTTCCTTTAAGAAATGCCAAGCAATCTTCATTTTGAGTGCTTTGTTGACCAAGCCAAAATGTCTGAACCTTAGACCACCTTTCTCAGTAGGAAGTAAAAATGAATTCCAAGCCTTGAGCTAAAGAGGTGTTTTCCCATGAGACACACCCCACCAGAAGTCTCTGTAGACGGCAGTTAGATCCTTACAAATGGTTGAGGGCAGAGAGTAAGATAGCATGTGGTAAATAGGCATTGAGGTAAGAGTAGATTTAATAAGAGTAACTCTTCCTGCATAAGAGAGAACCCCCACCTTCCAGCCTTTGAGTTTAGCTTTAACTTTGTCCAACAAAAACTAACTGCCAAGAAGAGAATTTCTGCTAACTCCGATGAGTGGACCACCGAGGTAGGTATCATCCTTTTCATTTCAGCAACACCCAACAAATTCTTAATTGAGTTTTGTGTAGATGATGAAGTACTTTTACTGAAAAAAAAAATAGATGATTTCTCAAGGTTAATCACTTGACTTGTCCAATAACAGAATTTTTTTTTTAAAATGGCATTCAAGTGCTGGACTTCTTCAATTTCAACTCTTCCCACTAATAATAAATCATCAGCGAACATCAAGTGGTTGATTTTCACATTTGACCCGCTGAATCTAAATCCTTTTAACGTGCCAGTCTCCAAGCCTTTTCCACTCATGCATTAGAAACATCTCTACATAAATAAAAAGATACAAATATGGAGATACTCAATGCTCGGCTGAAAAGGGCTGTTGAAACAAGTATTTGAAGGTAATAATACCCATCCAAATGTTTTTATAAAGCCTGTGAAGGCTCTAATGGAATAAAACACTTTTGTAGTAGGCAACAAAAGGTTGTGATGGTAGGCTATAAGTTTTTCATGGCCAATAGCGAGAATCAATGGTGCTGGGATAATCATGAAATTGGAATCAATGAGAATGTAGAACTCCTTTTTAGTAGAGCTCGGGGCATTCCTTAATGCAAAATAAGAAACTAATCCCAGTCAGGTTGCCATTCCCAAGAAGAAAGATAATCATGTTGTTAAGAATCCAATTAGAGATGATTTCAAAGAGAAGATTGATTCTAATAAAGAATGGGTGACAATGGGAAATAAAAAGAAGAAAAAATTGTTTAAGTTTCTTTTTTCCTTTTAGCTTATTTTTGTCTTTTGTTTGAACTTTAGTTCCTAGTGTTGTTTGGAGGGTAAGGTTTGTTTGGGGTTTTTCTTTATTCTGTTTCATGTCTTAATTCACTTTCAAACAAAAGAAGCTAAAATTTGAAACAAAAATAGGTCAAAATTTACACTCAAATCATTAGCACTGCCATGGTTTTACATCAATACAAATTTATTTGCATTGCAACCAAACACAGCCTTAAGAAAAAAGAAATAATGGTCTTGAAATGTAAAATAAATTCAAAAAATTTATGTTGGAGTACTCAATTACAACAAACAATATTTATTTTCAATTTTAGAATGTGATATGATAAAAAACAGAGTTTTACCTAATGGAAAGGAAGGGAAAAAGATATCCTAATTCGATAAAAATCTAGTAAAAGTTTTGAAGATAAAGGATGATGATTAAGGAGATATTTTAATTGAAGTATGCCAACACAATTTGAATTCATAGATCATGTAAAACCTTGATTTTTCTTATTTTCATCTATATCTTTTTGTTATATTAATTTTACTATTTTCTTTGTTGAAATTTCGTGCAGGATTGAGGGTGAAGTTGATAGATTTCTTAGTCTTCTTTTTCTTAATATTGAGATTTCTAAGTCTTTTGCAACATTCTGTCACTTATAAACCTAGTTAGTATAAAATCTCGGATTTTTTATGGTTCAGTCCACCACTAGGTGGAGTTAGGATTTTTTTAGGGGTGGACTGAATCCTACTCATAAATTGATGCCAAATTCATGGGTAGGATGTGGTTTATAGGGCTGACTGTTAGTAGAGTAGGAGGGAGCAGCAAACCAGAATTCTGAAGTAGAGTACAGGCTAAAAATCCCTAAAATCTCTACATGAAACCATGCCTTGACTCTAACTTCCATTGATCTGATGAGTAGAAATGACCCATCACCTAGCAAAAAATGACCCATCACCTAGCAAAAAATGATCCATCACCTAAAGGTCATGGGTGGTGATTACCTTTTATCCGATGACCCATCACCAATACTATAAATAAAATATGATTTATATATATATGATTATTGTAATTAGGTAAAACAGTGTAAGCCACTTAGCCACAGTTGTATGAAATAACTAATAACCCTAAAAAAAGTCTAATAAGTGGTTGGCATATCTGCATCTCGTGATTGATGAAATAAATAAAGATTATTAAATATAAAATTGGATTTATCTATAAATGAATTCTCAAAAATAAGATATTTTAAAACGAGGGCTTTCAGATTTAAGGCATGATATAGATTCATACAAAGAAATAATTTATGACTGAATTCATGGATTCAAAATATGTCAAACCCCATTCTTTGGTTTTTCTTGTTAAGATTAGAAATGGATCAAAATTTTGGAATGACATGATGAATCTCAAAGAAATAACATTACAGCATTGTCAATGGCTAATTGGAAAGGAAATGTTTCTTTTTTGTATGATAATTGGTCAGGTTTGGGTGCTCTCATTTATGAATTGGAAGACAATGAGGTTCACATATTCCCTTGGACCGCGTATTAAAGTGGATGGTAGTTGGAATTTTGTCCTTCATGAAGATATTCCCCAAAAGATAATTGATATCTTATATATATATATATATTAATACAATTGAGATGCTCTCTCAGTGCGAATAGATTCTTATGTGAGAGCACCCACTTCTTATTAATTATATATAATTACCTAATTATATAAATATATAATAGTTATTATATATAATTATAAATATTGTTATTGTAATTATCTAATTATTGTTTATATAATTTTCTAATTCTACAAATAAATAATAGTTGTTACAAATATTGTTAATAAGTAGATATCGAATCATTTAAACCGTTTGAACAGTTTTGACCGTTTTATATTTTTTAATTTTTTTTTTATTTTTGTCAGAATGGGCTGACCGTTCGACCTGGTAATCGGACCCCTTACCGGTTCGGTCTCTGGGTCGGCTTTAAAAACCATGATGTTATGTCATTTGAGCGTGTGACTCATACGACCCAAAAATGGAATCGTTCTATCCACCGGTTTTCGGGTGATGGTTCGACCGTCCGGTTTGAATGGTGGGACCGTTCGACTCGGTAACTAGACTCCTGATCGGTTCGGTCTCTGGGTCGATTTTAAAAACCATGATGTTATGCCATTAGTGTGTGTGACTCATACGACTCGAAAATGGAACCATTCTGGCCACTATTTTTGGGTTGATGATTCGACCATTTGGTTCAAACGAACAACCCGTTTTGACAACAAAAATTAAAAAAATAAAAAACGACCAAAAACCATTGAACAGGTCAACAGGTTGATGGTTCAACCACTCAGGTCAATGGGTTGTTGACCAATTCAATGGTTTTTTTCCAGGGACCAGGATTGGGGTAAAACGGAACTGGTTGCCTGGACAGTTCCCAATTAAAAAAATAAAAGGACAACCCATTATGACAACAAAAATTACAAGCAAAAAATTGAGTGTGTGAGGTCCATTAAGCAGTACCATACATGTTATGTCATTCGAGCGTGTGACTCATACGACCTAAAAACAGAATCGTTCTGACCACCGGTTTTCGGGTCGACGGTTTGATTATTTGGTTTGAACGGATGGCCCGTTCTAACAAAAAAAATAAAAAATAAAAAATGACCAATAACCATTTAACGGGTCAATGGTTCGAATGCACGAGTCGATGGGTCGTTGACCAATTCAACGATTTTTGGCTAGGGACCGAGATTAGGATAAAACGGAACCAGTTGCCTGGATGGTTCCTAATTAAAAAAATAAAAAAGTCTAATTTTATGGGTCAACGGGTCAATGGTTCGACCGCTCGAGTCAATGGGTCGTTGAATGATTCAATGGTTTTTGGCCAGGGACCAGGTCAAAGGATCAACAGGTCGACTGTTCCATTCTGACAACAAAAATTATACGCAAAAAATTGAGTTTGTGAGGTCCATTAAGTAGTACCATATGTGTTATGTCATTTGAGCGTGTGACTCATACGACTCGAAAACAGAACCGTTATGGCCACCAATTTTTGGGTCGACGGTTCGACCATTCAGTTCAAACGGATGACTTGTTATGACAACAAAAAATTATAGAACCGTTATAGCCACCGATTTTTGGGTTAACGGTTCAATTCGAATGGATGATCCATTCTAACAACAAAAATTATAGGCGAAAAATTGAGTGTGAGGTCCATTAAGCAGTATCATATGTGTTATGTCAGAAAATGGAACTGTTATAAACATCGGTTTTTTGGGTGACTGTTCGACCGTCCGATTCGAACGGATGACCCGTTCTGACAACAAAAATTAAAAAATAAAAAAACGGCCAAAAACCATCGAACGGGTCAACGAGTTAACGGTTCGACCATTCGGGTCAATGGGTCATTGACCTATTTAACGGTTTTTGGCTAGGGACCAGGATGGGGTAAAACAAAACTGGTTGCGTGGATGGTTCCCAATTAAAAAATAAAAAATCAGATGGCCCGTTTTGACAAAAAAAAAGTACAAGTAAAAAAGTGAGTGTGTGAGGTCCATTAAGCAGTACCATACGTGTTATGCAATTCGAGCTTGTGACTCATACGACTTGAAAATGGAACCGTTTTGGGCACTGGTTCTCGAGTCGACGGTTCGACTGTTCAGTTCGAATAGATGGCCCGTTTTGACAACAAATATTAAAAGAAATGACCAAAAACCATTGAACGGGTCATTGGTTTGACTGCCTGGATCAACGATTTCTGGCCAGGGACCGAAATTAGGATAAAACGGAATAGATTACCTAGATGGTTCCCAATGAAAAAAAATGGCCAAAAACTATTGAACAGGTCAACAAGTCAACGATTCGACTACTTAGGTCAATGAATCATTGACCGATTCAACGGTTTTTAGCTAAGAACCGAATCAATGGGTCAACGGGTCGACGGTTCTATTCCAGGCCCTGCTTCGCAAGGCCCCTTCGCTAGTGATTAAAGATGTGAAGCTTTCTTTGCATGACAAAGATGATTAATGGCTTTTGAAAAATTGGAATGAGAATTTATAAATGGCTTTTGGAAATTAACTTGCTTCAAGGCAATCCATCAGATCTTGAGGTAAACTCCCTTGCTCTTGAACATTCCCATTAAACCTATTAACAAAGGGAAAACATCGATGGGTATATTGGGAGTTTCCTAGTGAATTCTACTTTAAAGTTAGGGGGCGTTCTTTTTTTTTTGGATTTTGAGAGGGGAAAAAGTTAGTAAATGGGATTTTGGTTCTCATTGACCAAGAATCTCATATTCATTTTTCAGATTAATGTGATCGGGGATTAGGGAAAGTTTATTTTCCTGGGTACCACTTACCCAGGTAAGTGATACCCATTTCCTAGGTCGGTAAATAATTTTCTCACTTAGGAAGAAAGTCGCTAACACTTGAATGGGACAAAGATGCCTCTTTTAATAATGGATTTTTATGACTAAGATGGTCATTACCTTATTTACATGACAAATAAAAGAATATGAGTAAATACAATTACATGTTTATCCAAATAATTGCATTTACCCGAATAAATAATTTACCAAAAAGCGAACGAGGCCTTAATATTAATGATGCTTGTCGTAGAAATCCGGGTGAGAGTGCAAGTGGAGGCATCCCGAGGGATAGCAATGGTGTTTTTTTTTTATCTTGGATTTTATAATTTTTATGGAAATGGAACTTCTATAATGGCTGAATTCTTAGCTCTCTATGACGGGTTAATTAACTATATGCTATAATAGTGACATTACTGAAATTGAGGTAGAGAGTGATAACAAGACTTTAGTTGAGATTTTGCTTCAAAAGACTTGTTATCATTGGAATATTACTTATTTAGTAAGAAATATCAAGAAGGAAATAGATGTGTAGACTTCTTGGCGAACATGGGAATTAGAGAAAAGAGATTCCAGAGTTTTAGCTCAATTCAAAATATTCCTCGAGACCTTAGAAATTTTTTGAAGGAAGACTATATGACGATCCATGTCTTACATATTGATTATTGTATTGTTTTCTTGTTTATGTTTGGCTTTTAATGCTTGTGGGCTGGGTTTAGACTTGAGAGTGTAAGGGAGAGTGCTCTTTTGTTGGGTTTTGGGGCAAGGCAAGTTATGTCCTATCCTGTATTATTTTACCTTTCTTTTAAAATTGGTTGATTAAGAAATTCTAAGGTGGCTGCCACTCCACCTAGAGTAAATTTTGAGGTTGGAAAAATATAATATAAATTTATACTAATATAAGTAGAAAACAAGATAGGTGTTTCGTATCATGACAATAGTGTTGTATATAGTGGAGTATATTATTGTTTCATATCATTTATTATTTCTTTTATTTTTTTTTTGGGTTATTTTTATTCTTGTCTTGTGTTATATATGTATGTATGTATGTATGTATGTATGTATATTCTTATCTTATATCAAAGAATTAGATATTGGCTTAATCTAACCCAATCCAATATAAATTTATTACAGATAGACCAGGTCCAATCTAATCTAAAGAATATTTTGGACTAGATTATTTCAAATCCAATATATGTTATTGGTCCGTCTAATCCATCCAAATTGATTTTGGAGTGTTGACACCCTTACTCGGCATTGAGAAACTTCATAAGTAGATTGCAAGCGGGATTTGATCAATCCCAGGTCTCCACTACAATATATAGTTAGAGATCCTATGTTTAATAAATGTTTTTGTATGGCATTCATCTTGAAAAAAAATGATAAGAGATATGTTTTTTTATGCTTATTTGACAGTTGGGAGCAATTAAACATCATTAGGCAAAATTGGATTTGGTCCTCACAAGAACTTAGACCATTCACAGTCTCCTGCACCTTTGCATTGGGAATATCTCCCCGTTAAGAAAGCATACAAACACAGAGATATTCTCAATGCATGGCTGTAAAAGGCTGTGAGAACAGTCTTCTGAGCACTGAATCCGATCTTTCATTAGTCCCTACCACATAAGTTGAATAGTGAAAAAAAATATTGATTTTGAGGAAAACATTAAAAAAAGTTTCCCCCAACTGATGATTTCCACACAAACTAAAACAAACATTTATTTGATAAAATATTTCGGGGAAACGTTAAAAAAAAGAGCTTCTCCCAACAGATGACTCTCATACAAATTGAAACAAACATTTATTTAATAAATGATTTGATCAAACAAGATATATGGCCCCAAGCTAACATATTTTTTAGATAAACAAGTAAACCATACACCATTTATGCCACCATCAATCACGAGATCGGCTTCAGTCAGTGCAAGGCCCATTCGAACACTGTTCGAACAGCCTTTATAACCTTGCATTGGGAATATCTTCGTACTTATATACTTTATTTCATGGGAAGATATCCCCAATACAAGGCTATGATGGTTGTTCGAATGGGCTTTGCACTGACTAATCTGTTTCATCAATCACTAAAACGTGTATCATTCCGAAATTTTTTCTCTCTTGTTATGATTACCATAATGTGATGCTATGCTGACGTCTCTCATGCTATGTACTAAGGTCCAATTATTGATCTTGGTCTCTATGTTGTCTGTCTCAACTTGTAATCCTGGTCGCCCAAAATGCAAGTGGCATGCTAAATCCTGATAATTGATTTTGGGGAAATTGCTAAATCCTGATAATTGATCTTGGGAAATTGTCTAAAATTCACCATGACTCTACCATTTTTCTTAAATTCATCAAAAGTTTTTATAAGGTTCTAGGGAACCCATGTCAGTGATTTTTTATTTTCCAAAACTCACCATTGTTAGACCACCATTGGTGTACATTGAAAGAAGTTGTCTACATCAGCATAAATGAAAATTTCTTAACAAAACTGCCCCTGAATGTAAGTCAATCTTTTAAAACATAATTTTTATGATTAAAATGCCCTTAAAACTCTCAACTGCTTTATATATAAGATTTGTACTCATTGAGAGACATTTTGCTCTCATTGTGCTGCTTGAAAGTATTCCAAAGAAGCTAAAAAATGGGTTTTGCGTCGAATATATAATAACAGGGGTATATTTAAAATATAGAAAATATTTAGAATATAACAAAGGGTAAAATGGTAATCTGCTAACACACATTAGTCCATTTAACGTCAAATTATTGACACGGGATTCCTTGGACGTTTTGAAAAGTTATGGTGACATCAAATTCACATCATCACCCCACAAGACGTGCCACCGTAACACTTTCTTTCCTTTTTGTTTTTTTTTTGACGTCTTTTGTAGGGCTACACATTGCCCAATCCATAACCCCCCTCCCCAACTTATGTGTAGGTGGGATTGGATCCCAAGTGTCTATACTGGAGGACATTGTTTTCAGAACCGGACCGGACCGGACGGTCGGACTGGAAAAATTGGGAACCGGTCATCTGACTAGTTCCGTTTTCCTCCAAAATCGTTTTTTTCCCCAAAATCGTTGATTTTGGTCAGTAAACCGCTGAACCGGCCAGTTAACCGTTTGAACCATTTGAATCATTCGAATGATTTTGACCGTTTTCCAATTTTTTATTTTTTTGTCAGAACGGGCTAGTCATTCGGATTGAATGGTTGGACCGTTCGAACCGATAATCAGACCCCTGATCGATTCGATCACCAGTTCATTTTTAAAAACCATGCTGGAGGAGACCTTACCAACCAGCTGTAGAGATGTTCTCAATACACACTAAGATGTGCATGTGGGACACTTGTGGGGCGCCAATGTGAACTGATATATATCATTTCATGAACTAGTGACTTGAAAACCGAATTCAGTAAGTGCAAAGCCCATTTGAACACCTATGATAGGCTTGCCTTGGGAATATCTTCTCATTAAATAAAACATAAAAGTGCGGAAATATTCCTGATGCAAGGCTGTAAAGGCTATTCAAACGGTGTTCCAACGGGCCTCGCACTAACCTTGAGCATGCTTCCCATCATCCGAAAAGTAGAAACTAGGTATTCCAAGGGGTCGGGTTAGTTGCCGATTGACTCAACCCAATTCGAAGCCACTCCAAACCCAAACTGCCCCATCCCACTTGAGCCACAAATCCCATACGGACCCAATGACATCCCTAATCGCAATTATTACTTTTGTAGTTTCAGTGATGGAAGGACAATATTTTTGCAATCCTCCCTCCATGTGTCAGATAAATTATACAAGGACCCCTTCTGTTAATTTGAGTAGAGGGATGAGTGTTAAAGTTTTAACAAATGTTTTTACTTTCTCTGTATTTTGACCTATCCAAATTCCTCAATTGATATCTTAGAGAAATAGTACAATAGATCCCTTTTGTCAGTGTTTCAATAATAGATTTATATTACAATAAAAAAGGTTTTTCCTATTTATTGAAATAAGAATATATTATTTAAAGGGCCCTTTGGGGATATTTTGGACAATAAATACTTCAATGTTGTCATTCATAACCAAATTGGAAAATTTAAAATGTTTAACAAAAAAATAATTATAAGTAGTTTGCCCTTATTATTATTTCTTCCAAATTTTAATCCCTTACTATTTTACAAAACCTTTCAAAATCATTATTATAGTTAGGTTTGGTTGTTGAGTTTGATGAGATTCGTCAACAGCAACGACGACATGGCAAAACAGCCTGGGCTGTTTTGAAGCTTTATGTGCAACAGTGCAAGACACCATAGCATGTATGTAGGGTTAAAAAGTAATTTCAATCTTTATTTTTAATTAAAAAGACAATTAAGAAATGAATGAGATTATATATTATGTGCAATCTAAATTTCGTCATGATGAACTCATTCCAAATTTAGGGATTTCAAGGGAATTTTTGACAAGTTTTAAATAGTTATCTTTATTTTTAGTATTTACAATATTGCTTCAATTCTATGTACATTATTTTATTTTCAAAATATATGAAAATATTGAGGTGAAATAATCATACAAATTAAAAAATTTAGGCCGAAATAAATTTGCCGCATAATTTATGTTCATAATATGCCCACAAATAAGCAAAGCCTCTAACAAACCAACCATCCCCCTGCAAGAGATGAGGACTTCAGGCTTTCCTATGATCTTATTACTTCCAGTTTCAGTACTGCTGTTATCAGTTCCTTGGGCAACCTCAAGTTCTTCAATCCATGAAAACTTTCTCCATTGTGTTTCCCTTCAATCTGATCCATCAATCCCGATCTCCAAAGTAGTCTATACCTCGAACAATTCTTCATACGCAGCTATTTTAAAATCTTCAGTAAAAAACCTCAGGATTTTGTCAACCAACACCTTAAAACCTCAACTTATCATTACACCCGTGGACGAAACCCACGTCCAAGCAGCTGTGATTTGTTCCAGGAAGCATGGTCTGCAGATCAGAGTTAGAAGTGGAGGCCATGACTACGAGGGCCTCTCTTCTATATCTGATGTCCCATTCGTCATTGTTGACATGGCCAATCTCCGATCAATCAGTGTCAACATAGAAGATAACAGTGCATGGGTTCAGACTGGCGCAACCATAGGCGAAGTTTACTAAAGAATTGCAGAGAAGAGTAAGACCCATGGCTTCCCATCTGCAGACTGCATCACTGTAGGTGTAGGTGGGCTCTTCAGCGGCGGGGGTTATGGCACCCTGTTGAGAAAATATGGCCTCTCTGTAGACAACATCATCGACGCTCGTCTAGTCGATGCTAATGGCAGAATTCTCAATAGGGAATCAATGGGGGAAGATCTGTTTTGGGCCATCAGAGGTGGAGGGGGAGCAAGCTTTGGACTCATTCTCTCATGGAAAATCAGATTGGTTCCTGTTCCGGCTACTGTAACTGTTTTCAGAATTGCCAAGACATTAGAAGAAGGTGCGACCAAGCTTGTCCACAGGTGGCAATACGTTGCACCCAAGCTTCACGAATATCTCTTCATCAGAGTCTTCGTAGTTGTCACGAATTCAACCAGAACCGGAGAGAGAACAGTTAATGCTTCATTTCTCTCCCTGTTCCTTGGTGGTGTTAACGAACTCCTCCCGTTGATGAATGAGAAATTTCCTGAACTGGGTTTGAAGCGCAATGACTGTACCGAAATGAGTTGGATCGAATCAGTCCTCTACACAGCAGCTTCTGCTGGACTGTCAAATAGAACCCTGGATGCCTTACTTGACAGGAATCCTTCTCGAATCAAAGTAAATTTCAAGGGAAAATCTGTCTATGTCAAGCAACCCATTCCCCGAAGTGGGTTGGAGGGCTTATGGGCAAGATTATTGCAAGTGGAGCAACCTGTGCTGAGCATCAGTCCTTTTGGTGGAAGGATGAGTGAAATACCAGAGTCTGCAACTCCTTTTCCACACAGAGAAGGAAACCTCTATAAGATTCTGTACTTGGTGAACTGGCAAGAAGAAGGGTATAAAGCATCAGAGAAGCATATCAGTTGGATGAGAAGTCTGTACAGCTACATGGCTCCCTATGTTTCCAAGTTCCCAAGGGAAGCATATCTGAATTACAGGGATCTCGACTTGGGTACCAACAACATTATTGGTAATACAAGCTACGAACAAGCTAGTGTTTGGGGTCGCAAGTATTTCAAGAATAATTTCGAAAGATTGGTAGAGGTGAAGAGAAAAGTTGATCCAAGTAATTTCTTTAGAAACGAGCAAAGCATTCCGGTGGCTACATTGTAAAGTAAACAAGAGGCTAGCTAGTGATCCCCTAGTCCTGGTGGTCCGCTTTAATCTTATCTTTCCGAGGTCAGGTATTGCTTCAGATAGTTTCTTAATTGCATTGTAAATCTGATCCAGATATAAGTTTTATATGCAATTATGTTTTGCATCATTGTAACAACCATATTTGCACTTCGTGAAAAATTTGCATCTGAAAAACTGATGAAAAATTCACTAATAACCATATTAACTAGAGAATGGACATGTACTAAGTACAAAATAACTAAAAGTGTGTATAATTTAGTTTGAAGTTTACTATTTAGTTATAAAAAATTATATTAAAAAATTAATATGTGTCTTGCATCTTTATAATTGACAATCTATTCTGACCTATTTTATTTGAAAACCGTTATTAATTTATGTTCTTTTTAATTTGATTTAAGATATTAAATGAGATCTTAATGGTGAATAATAACCCACTTTATTTGGTATTTATTATTTATCTAATAAATCAATTTTGAGTTATTTGTTTTTAAAAGTTAAATTAGGTTGCTTCCTAAAAGTTAAATCAAGTTTGTAATTAATAAAGTTTTTTTTTTGAAAAAAATCATTTAAAAACAAACATGGGTTTATGGTAATCTTTTAATGGGTCCCACCATTTGTGTTTAATAGACTATGGATAAACATGTATTAAGCTAATAAATAACTATCTATTGAGAATGTTTAGAAGTGAAACTACCCACTTTTTCAATCCTATTTCTTGAATTAATAGGATGTCACATGTCTGAATGGTGGCAGTGGGATGTGGGCAACTTCTTAGAAAATTTCATGTGTCTAGCTTTCAAGAAAAATGAAAAGGCACACACACATACACACACACACACACACACACACACACACACACACACGCACACGCACACACACNAAAAGTTAAATTAGGTTGCTTCCTAAAAGTTAAATCAAGTTTGTAATTAATAAAGTTTTTTTTTTGAAAAAAATCATTTAAAAACAAACATGGGTCTAGCTTTCAAGAAAAATGAAAAGGCACACACACATACACACACACACACACACACACACACACACACACACACGCACACGCACACACACGCACACACACGCACGCACACACACACACACACATATATATGTGTCACTACGACACTCAGGTACAGTCAATCCCTGAGGTGCTGATCACATGTCTAACAACCTCGGGATTGGGATACCTTAAATTTGTGAGCAACTCACAAAATGATAATGAGGCCAAATCGACTTGGTTTTGCTTCTATGATACTCCGTTCACGAGGTCTTCATTTCATCATTTAGTCTAGCCCTTGTCATAAATATGTACTCACTATCTTATATCAAATGGAGATGACATCAATTTGTTTTCCACATTATTCCTCCCAGACAAATGACCTTCTATGGGCCCTCATTCTCTTTCATAGTTTCATATAAGTGAGGGCCACATCATTGTATTTTTTTTTTTGCAAACAAACGAAAGGAAGCTTAGTCTAAAGGAAAATTAAACCAGGATTTATTCTTAGGCCATGTTTGGGAGTGCTTAAGTTAAAAACAAGTGCATTTGGCATCCAACTTTTTAAAGTGCTTATTTTTTAAAATAAAAACTTATTTTATATTGGGCATTTGGTAGTCTTTTTCTCTAATAAGCACTTAAATAAGTATTTTTGACTATTTTGTCCTTCATTTTCTTTCAAATATTCAAAACTTATCATTTGAAAGCACTTTTATTAAATTACTTTTATAAAAACACTTTTATGAAAGCACTTTTATAAAAGTACTTTTACGAAAGCACTTTTAAGAAAATACCCTTATGAAAGCACTTTTGTGAAAAAGTATTTTTATAAAAGTACTTTTATGAAGTGCTTTCATAAAACTACTTTCGTAAAAGTGCTCTCATAAAAGTATTTTCATAAAAGCACTTTCGTAAAAGTGTTTTCACAAAAGTGCTTTCATAAAAGTACTTTCATAAAAGTTCTTTTATATATGTGTTTTCTTAAAAGTGTTTTCGTAAAAGTACTTTTATAAAAATACTTTTGTAAAAGTGATTTCATAAAAGTATTTTTTATAAAAGTGCTTTCATAAAAGTGATTTCATAAAAATACTCTTATAAAATTCAACCTGGGATAATTTTATAGTGATATTTTAAAATTCAACTAGGGATACTTTTGGAAGAAAAAATTGAATAAGTGCTTATTGTATAAGCACTTAAAAAAACTGGAAATTTGAGCTGAAAAATAAACCCTTATTTTTAAAATAAGCACTTATTTTGGGCTTATTTCCCAAATACCAATAAGTGGTTAATGGCCCAAATAAACACTCCCAAACATGGCCTTAGCTCATTTACAATATTCCTATTCATTTATACCGGGCAAATAAAATTCGCACTTCAAATCAAGGTTTAAAATTCTGTTCCATATTGGCTGATACATATTGTAACGGTGGGTCACTGATATTCCAAATATGCATGCTTTGTTGTTTTCACCGAAAACTATTAAGAGAGAGAGAGAGCAAACAAAGATTGACAAAAATTTGGAACGTTACTTCAAAGTGCAAACAAACGGAACCAAAAGATTGACAAAGATTTCTGAAGTATTGATTTTATAAAACAAAGTATTTAATTAGTGCCTTTTAAGACCCATTTTTGCCTTCAGATTTCAGATCTCCTACCCACAGGACTCCACAGCCGCACATCCGAAATAACTAACCCATGGGAGATGTTCTTGATGTGCATCTGTGGTGTCCTGTGGGTAAGCCAAACCCATGCTAATCAACAAGTTTCTGTGCCTGTGGAAAACGAGTACTGTAGGAGATCCGGACTGCTTGTTTTTAAGCAAATATTAAGTGCAGTCAGGATCATATTCTGTGGAATGTTAACGGAGAACCGGTTCGGGTGAGATCATATTCTGAGACCGAATCAGCCCCCTACAACGTTCCACAGAACATCCTTGCCGTGTATTGGAAACATCTCCCGATATCAGGGATATGCTGTGGGACGTTGTGGGGTAGGGGGGGGGGGCTGATTTGAATTCTCATATTCTCTGTTTTTAATTCCGAATTTAAATTAATTTTTATTTTCAATCCTGATCTCCATCTCTTTTTGAGAAAAATTTAGGTAATGTTTGGTATCGATGATGATTTCTTGAAAATCACTGTTATGTTATGTTAGAATCACATTAGCATTAGAGGAATCCTTGTTAACATTTCTGTTTAGTTGGCCGATTTTGATGATCTTTAGTAATCAGCCAAAAATCAATTCTTGAAATTGACCTTTCTCAGGGATCACCTTTTTTGCTGATTTCCTGATTTTCTAGCTGATTCTGAATTTTTTACGATGAAATGACATCCAACATGGTATTGAATAACTCTAAAACAAAAATAATCACTCTTGAGAATCAGAACCAAATAGACTCAAAACCAATTTCTTAAAAATAAGCTTACATGGAAGAAATGACAAAATAACAAAATTTATGGATTTTAAAACAACGACAAGGAAGAATCAATAAAGAAGAATTATCATTAATGCCAAACATCACCTAAATCTTCATATATATCCCCAATTGGGATCATGTTGGAAGCGTAAAGACCGATCATATGGACCCTGATATGTGTCTGCAGTTTCTGGTGGGGACTATATTCTTCGCACATCTCATATGGACATATATCGTATGTACATGTTTTTTTTTGAAATGCATAGATCATACATGTTGGAAGGCATATTGAGACAGTTCTACATGATTTTTCTTGCAGAATCATAGTCATCTAAAATCCATCTTTCTCGTTTTTACCAGTTGGGATCTCCTGAAAAACTGTCTTAACAAGGTTCCAACATGATATGTATCTGCGGTCTGTACATCTCTCACCATTAAGACAGATGAATCATGTTGGAATGTGTTGGGACTGTTTTTTAATGGAAAGCTTTTATGCCTATGGCATCAATATTCCTCCATCGCATCAGATGCTGCCTTCCGTCTCCCTCCAAGCCATATAGAAACATCAGTAGAGAAAAGAGGGGTTGAAATCTTAATACCCGGTTGGATACTTCATGAGACAAATCACATCCCAATCGCTATTAACCACTCATGTCTAACCAAATTGGTTGATTTGTCATCATCCTTTCTTTTTCTCTAGGGTGGAGACATGGGATGACCTTACCTACCACATCTATAGGAAGATGATAGTATCTTTTATCCTTGATGGAAGGAGGTGAAAATACAATTGCCCAACTATGAGCTTGACATATATTATATAATATAATTAATATTAATATCAATAAACAACAATCCAGGAATTTATTATGTGCAGAAATGGTCAAAGCTCCACAGCTATGGGATTCCACTAAAAAGAGTCAAAACCATAGCACCATATGGAGCCCTTGCCCAGTGTATGACCACAACTTCTCGGATCCTCTGAACTTGATGGACTTACCAATAAGAATTCGTTTGCTTTTTTGTAAGTTACTTATTCAAGTAAATGTACATTTATTTGGGTAATTTCTTTTAGGAAATATTTACTCGGTAAAGTGTATTTACCCATATTCTTTTATTTCCTAGGTAAATAAGACAATAGTCATTTTAACCATAAAAATACATTTTTAAAGGAACATTTTTGTCCCATTCAAATATTGGCAACTTTCTTACCAAGTGAGAAAATTATTTATCCACCTACGAGACCCAAAAGGTTTGGGCATCATAAATAATAAGCTGCAAAACCGTAAGTTTGGGCATTGCAAATTTTGGAGAAAAATTGATTATAATGCATATTGGGTCAAACTATCAATTCATATGAAAACTTCTAATTTTTTCAATGTAAAATATCTAATACCCATACTATAAAGAGAAAGACATTATTTTAAATTTTATAAAATAAATAAGAAATGGTGCAACCACTTGTTTAGAGCTCCATTTGCCACATCTCTTGCAAATCTTACCATATTCTTAGAACAAAATCAAATATTATCAAAAATAAATAAAATAAAATGTTTTGAGAATAACATTTTCTACAAATTCGGTATATCAAAATTGCAAGAGAATATTTGTAGAATAGTTGTGTTGAGGATATGACAAATTTAGCAAGCTCAACAATATTTTAGTAGGTGAAGGAAGGTTGGGGCAAAATAGACAAGAATAGATGCATGGTGTAATATTCTTTGTGTGGCGTGAAGATTCAGATCATCCAAGAAGATTTAGCACATATTCGGTTTCCTTTTTGATACTAGATATTATTCTCTCAAAAATTTTATTTGTATTTTATTTTAGAGTAATGTATATATAAAAACCTCCCTTATTTTTTTTTTGACAATCATATAAACCTCTATTTTATTTTGACTGTAACAAAAATCTCCCAGTTTTAGAAAAATATATAGTTATCACCCTTTTCTTATCTTTTTAAATAGAAGATGCTAAACTATTACATTTATTTTATCAGAATACCAGATTTACCCTTTGGTGCAACTGGCGGTGTTGTTTTTTAGTGGTTTGGATTCTAGAGAAGTCAAAAAAGGAAAGGATATTTTAGTAACTTTAATGTATCCTTTACAGAAAAACCTCCCACAGAGAGGTATTTGTACACTTTTTCCAAATATCAAGGGAGTTTTTTTTTTCAAGGTCAAAATGTAGGAGGTTTATATAATTATCACAAAACTCAAGGGAGGTTTTTGTATTTTACCCTTTATTTTATTCTACTATTATAGTATATTTGGATTGTTTACATGGGCTGAATTAGGGTTTGGGACATACTACTTAGTATTTAAACCAGCTCCCACTCTATATAATTAGATTTTTGAATTAAATGGTGATTGGAATTTCTCTTGCTTGGGTGTAGTTATATTTCTCTTTTTCTTTGTTTCAACTTTGTTAGAGTTGCAAATAAAAATTAAACCCTAAATTTACTACTAGAGTAGTTCATACTTCATAGGTCCACCTATCACATGTTGCAGGACTTGGTGGATGTGAATTTTTTGGTTGCAGAGGAAGTCCCACCCTGTTTCTACATAACGAAGTCTGTCTGAAGGTCAGTCCAATGTGATTCTATTTTTTTCTATTCTTTGAGAGTTTCGATGAATGTACGAGTATAAATACAAATACGTATAGTACAAAGGTTTTGAACTCTACATGTTTGTATTTTTCTAAAGTTTTTCTTTTATAGAAAAAATAAATAATCTTTTAAAAATTATAATTTACTTTATTTTTCTGAAATTATTGTTTTTTAATTGAAACAGAAAAAAGTGTGAAAAACCATCTACTTTGGGTAGGTGAGCGTCTGGGTGGGCTGTGAGTCTGTGACCCACTAACAAGAATTTATAAGTGGATCATGGTTAGTGGGCCAATATGGGTGTATTGGTAACCCACAACCAACCCACCCATTTGCCACCCTATTTTACACATGTACCGTTAGAGAAATTAGAGAGAGAAAGAATTCTTAAAGCTAAGGAATTAAAAATTGACAGTCTTGGAAATATATTAATTTTCATTTATGGATCATACAGTTGCCTAGTGTTGAAAATAACAATTAAACCCCAAGTTAAACTTTGATAGTAGCTTAATTTACAGCTTATTTGTCAAAACCAAGAAACCATTCTCTTGGCAGTTCAGCTGCATCAACTTATTCTATTTGGGCAAACCTAACAATATTGCTTGATAACCTAATGATGCCACTTCTACAATATGAGAATAGAGTAGATGGATACTCAACAAAAGGTAGGTATCTATTACTGTATACTTAAAAGGAAAAATTGGACCACATCATATGGCCTGTTTTTGCTTCAAATCCCCATTGTAATTTTTTCCTTTTTTTAGTGATGTGACATGTGCTATGCATAAGTCTATCTTGAATATTCTCAATCCAATTACTAAAAGTATTTCTAAAATCTATTCTCTCATATATATATATATATATAATAAATAGGTAGGTAGGTTTAGATATAGATATAGATATAGATATAAATATACATCTGTCTGATTGTCTATCTATCTATAGGCCAAAGCCAATTCAGACCTAATTAATTAGAAAGCCCAAATCCATACCTGGCGGAGATGGGGAAGGGATACCCCACCCCGCACCTCTCCTATTGCCATTCCTATCATCATTCCCTCTTCTCCTTGGCAGTGATCATTTTAGCTCAGCGTAACCTGAAAATTTCAAGTTTGGGCCATGGTTTTGTGTCCAGGCTTGTCCCAGGCCTACACTAGTCCCTCAAATTTTAGGGCCAAGCTTGGACCCAATACTTAAAGAATGACCCACAAATGTTTATGTATATGTCAATAATATATATAATTCATACACAAATTAATAAAAAATAATTTTATTAACTTAAAGTAAATTTAAAATTTATAAAAATTCATGAAAGTATATGTAACAATAACTAATATACATAAAATATTAATGAAATGAATAATTAACAAATATTGCTAAAATGTAAAAATTCATTTAGATTCCATTTAAAAATAATAAAAGTTTAGTAATTATAAAATAATTTTTATTTTGAAGCACATATAATAATAATAATAATAATAATAATAATAGAAATTTGTCTAAACATACATTACCTAAAAATAATAGTTGGATTGGACTTTGACTAACTATCCCCAAATGGAAATGTCTTAAAGTTCCTTATAATTTTTAATTTCATTTAGCAAAGCCCGTGCATGGGATGGGTTCGTTTGGCTTAGCCTAATTAGCTTGGAAGTTTATAAAATTCATTATACTTTATTTTCTAGGATATAAATTGCTGAAACTTTCGATGAAGATTCTGACTATTGTTGAATCCTTTCCTAAAGCTTGGTAATTGCAATCACCTCCCCTGAACCTTTTGACACAGTTGCAAGTAGATTCCCTTTGTTATAGTCTTCTAATAGAAGGCATGAAAAGAAGAAAAAAAGAACTTAAAGTTGTAGCTTAACCTTTGAATTATTGATATGAAAGACAAATTTGGAAAATAAATTAATTGTAAAATATAGATAGAAAGGGTTTGGGCTAGCCATTCATGTGACGAAAACATTTGGAAAGTAAACATTTTGGTCAAAAGTAGTTACATGGGTATTTTGTACATTTTCATGCATGTTTTTAAAGGATTCAAATAAAAGGGGGTCTACTTGCAACTATGTTAGAAAGTTTAGGGGAGCAGGAGTGGATTTGAGCAAAGCGGAGCCAAATACTTGGCTATTCCAGGTTGGCTTGCCAAAACAATGTTAGGCTCGAGATTGATTCAAGCTGGAGGCTTCAACTCGAATCTGGCTTGGCTCAAAAGCTCAAAAGTTCATGCAATTATTTTTTAATAAGAATTTAAAAAATTATTTATTATTATACATAAAAAATAAAAATATTATAAAAAAATGATATATATTATGTTTATATATATATATATATATTAACAAAATCCATACATTGTTAGAGGGTGGGGTTCTGACTAATATGATTCATAAAACTCTGCGATAGCAAGGTAGAGTTCATGGAAGTTTCTATAAGTGGGAAAAGTTTCAGTAATTGTCAATAAGGTCGAGACTCGAGAGTGGTTTTAAGAGAATTCACATTATATTAATAGGACTCATTTCGTCTGGGTGACAAACTATATGAAAGGGCTCTTTAAAGAGTCTCTCCTCTATTTAATTTGATTCATATGTATCGATTCCACAATAACTTATAAAGATTTTGCCAACAAAAGGGGGTCGTCAATTGGTGCTTCAGTTCCTATTTAATGCATTGCCAAAACAAAAAAAAAAAAAAACCCTATTTAATGCATGATTTATGCAACCAATTCCTATTTATTAATTTCCAAATATACATCAAAGTCCAAAAACATATACCATTAAAGGCATTAGCACGCGGCGAGTGGTGGTAAAGAATCAAAAGTTGACATTCTTAGAAAAGCATTAATTTTCATCTATTTATTATACGGTATAGCCTGATTATTATATAAACGAGCAAGCCCGGTCCATACACCGTCAAGAACACAAGAAAACAAAAGAAAAAGAAATGGGAACTTCAGCCTGTGTGGTTCTACTCTTACTTTCTTTTCTTCTGTTTTCAATTCCAATGGCAACCTCGAATCCAATCAATGAGACGTTCCTCCAATGTCTGTCCTCCAATTCCGACCCCTCCATTCCAATCTCCAAACTCGTCTACAGCCCAAACAATTCCTCCTATTTAGCTATCTACAATTCTTCTATACAGAACCTGAGATTCTTGTCATCCGACACACCGAAGCCTCAGTTTATAATTACACCGTCGGATGCTTCCCATGTCAAAGCAGCTGTTATTTGTTCTAGAGTACATGGACTGCAGATCCGAGTTCGAAGTGGTGGCCATGACTATGAGGGTCTCTCTTATGTATCGAAAATCCCATTCATCATCATTGATGTATCCAATCTCCGTGCAATCAGTATCAATATAAGTGACAACAGTGCATGGGTTCAGGCCGGTGCAACTATAGGTGAAGTTTACTATAGAATTGCAGAGAAAAGCAGAATTCATGGCTTCCCAGCTGGGTTATGTCTAACCCTAGGCGTTGGTGGACACTTCAGTGGAGGTGGGTATGGTACCTTGATGAGAAAGTATGGCCTTGCTGCTGATAACATTATAGATGCTGTTTTGGTCGATGTTAATGGAAGGATTCTTAACAGAGAATCCATGGGAGAAGATCTGTTTTGGGCCATCAGAGGAGGTGGAGGAGCAAGCTTTGGGGTTATCCTCTCATGGAAAATCAGACTGGTTCCTGTACCACCTACTGTGACTGTTTTCAGACTAGTCAGGACCTTAGAAGAAGGTGCAATTGATCTTGTCCACAGGTGGCAAGAAATCGCTAGTAATCTTCATGAGGATCTTTTTGTAAGAGTAATCCTAGGTTTCGACAAAAACAAAACAATGAACCCTTTGTTCATCTCATTGTTCCTTGGTGGTGCGGACAAGCTGCTGCCGCTGATGAATGAGAGCTTCCCCGAGTTGGGTTTGGAGCGTAAAGACTGTATGGAAATGAGTTGGATCGAGTCTATGCTTTATTTTGGAGGCCAGGAAAACAAAAGTCTAGAGGTTTTACTCGACAGGAATATTCAGGACAGAAGAATCTACAAAGCAAAATCTGACTATGTGAAGGAACCCATTCCAAAAAGTGTTTTGGAAAGTGTCTTGATGAAAAGCTTTTACGAAGTGGAGCAACCTGTGATGATCTTAAGTCCCTATGGTGGAAGGATGAGTGAAATTGCAGAGTCTGAAATTCCTTTTCCACATAGAAAAGGGAACCTGTATAAGATTCAGTACCTGGTCTACTGGAAGGAAAGCGGGACTGAAGCATCCATCCAACATATTGGTTGGATGAGAAGGTTGTATAGCTACATGACTCCTTATGTTTCCAAGTCCCCAAGGGAAGCATATCTGAGCTACAGGGATCTGGATTTGGGCAGAAACAATATTGGCAATACAAGCTATGAACAGGCTAGTGTTTGGGGTCTCAAGTATTTCAAGAATAATTTCGAACGACTAGTGCAAGTGAAAACCAAGGTTGATCCAAATAATTTCTTCAGAGATGAGCAAAGCATTCCAGCTACTACATGAAAAAGAAGGAATTCAATGCATTAGCAAAGGTCCTTAACCTGATCCAGTCCATCCTAATTTATACCTTTATTAGAAAGATCCAAATTAAAAGGAATTGACAGATGTAAGAGGAAAGGAGGAATTGACAGATTTAAGAATTATGTTATTGAAGAGAATAATGATGGATTTTATTGGAAACAATTGAGACCGAAAAGATATTTTATTTTGACGTCTTTTTATTTTTTATAATTTAATTTTAAAATAAATAATCACATCAAAATAGAGATAGAGATAGTGGTTGGAATAAAATAGAGATAGAGCCCTGCAATCGGCATTAAAAATCATTGTTAAGATCAATGGTGGTTTCGAGCTTTCCACCGAGAAGAGCTCAACAATGATCTTAGGCTCTTATTGTCACCTTCGGTGATAAGAGCGTAGCTGCGAAGCAAAGCTTAAACTTTTATGTATATTAAATTAATTTTAGTACCGACGGGACGAGTATTAGATGTAAAATTTAGGCTTAACCTCAGACTCTGGCTGGGCTCAGACTTTAAGCCCAACTCTTAGAGTTGGGCCTCGGTTGAGCTAAAACCCAGTCCAACCCAAGCGACTTATACCCCTCCTTCTGGGTAGTCTATAAATATGTTGATGTAGTGCGTAACTAAAGATAGTCTTGAAGGAAGTGCATCCTTTAAAGTATGTTTGGTTTGAACGAAAAAATAGGGAAAGGAAGGAGTAAGTTCAGTGAATGAAAAAATATGTTGATGTAGTGCCTACTTTTCCCTTCCTTTCTTTATCTTTTCCTACAAACCAAACATAGCCTTAGACTTCAGAGTAAAGTTTATTTGCATTCCAGAGGTTCTGCCTCATAGCCATCAGTGCGTAATGGAGTAATTTGTAGAAGAGCTTAGGCGCTGTCAGCCCATCATAAATTTCACTATAAGAAGTGGTGAACCGTCCATGGGGTGTCGGTACCCAAAAAGAAGAGTATCCACAGAATAGGATCCTAGGCCTAGCTATCTGTAAGAGCATTAATAATATAGGAATTTTCCATCCTATGTATTTTGATAGGGGTTATGATACCTTAAAAAAATTTCATTAATGTAACCTCAAAGCATCCAATAATCAAGTCCAAAGTGTCAATGAAACGACTCTTAATTAGGTGGGTGGATTTCGCTGTCCACTAAAGGATTTTGTAATCCTAAATAATGTTTTTCTATATATGCAGAGATAATATATTAAGAATTATTTTATTTTTCAGGTGGTTACGTACACAACGGGGATAGCCCATCCCCCGTCCCTTAACCCCCAACCCAATCCTGGAGGCTGCAGGATTTGATCTAGTCTCTGTTATGATATAGTCAGAAATCCGAGTTCGGATCTATATTTCTGACTTTACAGCACATTACAGCTGTGCATTGGCAACATTTTTCCATAAATAAAAGTTGCACAGCTAAAACATGCTGCGAGGTCGGTATGAGATGCGTTCTACGAGGAACAGATCCAAACTCCGGAAATCCTAGCAATTGAGGGTGAGGGGGTGGCCTGGCCCCTTAGCTCTGCCCTCACAAAGTCACAAGCAGCTATTATTTTGATTTCTTTTTTCTTATACTAACGAGGAACTACTCTCATCCTTAATCTTTTGTTACTTACTCCTAATATGAATCCAATCAACACAGGGGCATAATTAAGCAAATGTCAAGGAAATTTGGGTCCCGTTGGTTTACAAGGAATTGGAATCGAAATCCTCTATAATTAAAATACGAATGGTCTATTATCATAGTCTTTTTGGTTCAAACAGGATGAAAATGAGAATTGAAATCAGCAGGAATAAAATTTCATTCTCAAGAAAGATATAGGAAATGGCCATTCTCTTAAATGGAGGAATACCATGTCAGCAGGAATGGGAATGGAATTCTGATTCCACTCAACCAAACAGTTGGGATCAGAATAGTCCAATCTAACTCTGATTCCAAACCCTATTCCCGCAAACCAAACGGGACCTTAACCTTTGTTGATGGGAGACACAAAACGATATCTTTTTTGTATTATCAATGATAAATTTGCAAATACATTTTCAGTATACAGCAATATATAATAAAGAAAGCACCAAGCATATAGGTCCCCTTCACAATAAATTTGTAGATTATTTCGAGAAACACTATTACAACAAGGGAATTAAAGTACCAAATATAAAAGCATATAGGTCTGTTTGGGTGCGTTAGCCCATCAAGCAACAACCCCAACCTCATTTTTTATAGTTGGAAATCTCCAAGATTCAATTTATTATTGAGAAGGAGAGAATTAAATGTGAGTTTCTAATAAATTCTTAGAATAAAGAATCCAAAATCCAGCTTCATCTATTTATAACAGAGAGATGAACAACAGAAATGACCAAAGCCCATTCATTCAGTGCATGGGCCGGGCTTCCCTCCAATGTATACAGCCCACACAATTCTTCATATTTGTGCTAAAAAGTATGGCCTGCAGATCAGAGTTGACTATGAGGGCCTCTCTTATGTGTCTGAAATCGCAGCCATGTATCTGGGCGAACTTTATTATAGAATAGCTAAGAAGAGTAGGACCCATGGCTTCCCAGCTGGGGCTTGCCGGACTGTAGGTGTTGCCGTGTTGGTGGGTATGGTTTAGTGGTCAGGAAATATGCCCTTATTGCTGCTGACAATGTCATCGGTGCTTTCTTAGCTGATATCAATGGAAGGATCCTCAACAAAGAATTCATGGGAGATCTGTTTTGGGCCACCCGAGGACGTGGAGGAGCATGTTTTGGAATTATCTTCTCATGGGTAATCAAGCTTTGAGCCATCAGTTGAGTGCATGCTGATGAGACAAGTGTAAATTTTGCATTAGGCTGTATTTGGTTGCAATGCAAATAAATTTAAACTGATGCAAAACCATGGCAGTGCAAATGATGTGGGTGTAAATTCTAATCTATTTTTGTTTCAATTTTTAACTTATTTTGTTTGATTGCAGTACAAATAAAGTAAATTAAAACATGAAACAGAATAAAATAAAACCCAAAACAAAATTAAACAAGAATTTACATTTTTTTTACATTTGCATTCCCATGCATTTGTACTAGTGCAAATAATAGTTACAAACGAACATAAGGCTCAGATTGCTTTGCAGTCATTAATTTAGACTAATATAAATGCATAGGAGTGCAAATAGAACTGACAAGGGTGCCATACAAAAGGTAATGCTCATGAGAGAACTAGTGGTGGGTTAATATGGGTCGAATCACCCATAGGGTCAGAGTGGGTCTCTCAAATTTCTTCCTCACTCCGTCGAACAAGATCACCGCTGATAGAGAAGACCGATGGCATAGTAAGCTTCGTCCTCTCCTCCCTTACCTTCTCTTCTCCTGTTCGAATGAACAAGGATTTATGTTGGCTTAGATATTGCCTAGAAATTTCCCCCTTCTCAAACAAAGAATGAATAAAGGTATCTTTACCCCCTCTCAAGCGAAGAACAAACAAATTCTTCTGCCGCTTTGGAATCACACACCACTTGTAACGTAACCCTAGAGTTCCTTCCCAATGACTATTCGAATAATGGTTCTCCCTCTCCAATTTTTCTTGCTTGTGAATAAAGCTCATTGTCTTATTCAAAATTTCTCTACAAGGTTCTCTTTGCAAAGAAAAAGAATTTTTTTTGCCTCCCCACGTTTCTCCTAGACCGGTTCATTGTAAGATTAGACCTGTTTAAATCCAGTTTAATTATAAAATCCGCCAAGTGTATTATTATAGACCACCGCGTTAGTTTCTAAAACCAATGTAGGTGGTCTAAAACCAAGTGTATTATTAAATACCGCCACCTCAGATATCACTCTAGCAGTGGTCATTAAGACCAACCACTCTAAACCGTTGACGCATATATACCATTTTTCTTGTAGTGTCGCGTTGCTTTCATGTTTGTTTGTTACAAGTTTTCCCACTCGTTAATGCTATCAATCCTCCATTTCGAGCAATTTTCGTAGCCTAAAACATAGGGAGGGGAGAGAATGAATAAAATAGTAGCACTTTACATCTCCTTGCTCAAAGGAATCTATTGTACTTTAGGTTGTGTTTGGTTGCAAATTGACGCAAAACTAGTGCACATGATTTAGGTACAAGTTTTGATTTATTTTTGTTTGATATTTTAGTTTACATTGTTTGGTTGCATTAAAAATGAAATAAGATAAGACCAAAAGCAGAATAAAGTAAAATATAAAACAAAATTAAACAAAAATTTGTATTTTTTTCATTTACACTCCCATGTATTTGTACTAGTACAAATAAAATTACACTACAACCAAACACAACCTAAGGCCACTCGTCGATATCTGCTCCATGTTTTACAACTCCCATTTAAGCTAACTTTGGCAATATAAGTTTATGAAGGATTGAGAAGAGAAATGAAATTAGTTCAGTTGTGTTTGCAGGAGTTTAATTAGTTCATGACAGGCTTGGCAGCTTCTGTTTCTAAGCGGTCTTTTTCAGAAGTGGTTGCCGAATCGTGTGCTCTTGAACAGGTTAAAATTGGAGTCAAACCTCCATCCTTCACTCAATTTGGAGAATCAGCTGTTTTCTTTTCTGAGGATGAGATTAATAAGGCAAACCTCCATCCTTCACCCAATATGATTTTTCAGAAAAGTGATGTTTCCTCCTAGCAAAGCCCCAAAAACTTAACGTACTCTTTGAGGGGGGGGGGACTCTGGGAGCCTTGCTGCCATGATCCACTGAGATTCAGCCAGCCTCCTATTCCTGAGATTAAGAATTTACTATTGAGTCGTTCCATCCTACAAAAGGAAGTGGTGATTTCAGTGATCAATTTTACTCATCTACTGTTCAGGTTTCAATGTGAAGATTTTTTGAAGGTTTGGTTGAAAGAAGTGATTTACTTAAAAGGATTTCTCTTTCGTTTTTTTAAATGGACTCCTTTCTTCAAGCCCGATGAGGATCCAGGCCAGTGGTTCTTCCCATTTGGATCAGTTTTCCCAAGCTCCCTATCTATTTGTCTGGTGAAGATTTTATTCGCTCTATGGCAAGGGTCCGTGTTGAAATTGATATCTCTAGACCGCTAGTTGAGAAGGTGTGGATCGGAATTGGGAAGGATGGTTTCTTTAAAAATGTTAGTTTTGAAAACATTCAAGCATACTGTGAGGAGTACCATAAAATTGGCCATGTGGGTAAGGACTGCAAAAAGAAAGAAAATCGAGAGTCAGAATATTTGGTTAACATTGAAAACAGGAAGGATACTGTACCTAAGAAACAAGCAAAAGTGACTACACAAGAATGGAGAAATACAGGTGGATTAAGTAAATTTGGTCTTGTGGATGACTTTCAGAGAGGGCTGAGGAGGTCTTAGGCGGCGTTTGATTAATCTGAAAATTCAGATCTAAAAATCGAGAGTCAGAATATTTGGTTACTTTTTCGAGGATCTGAACCATAAGTTTGTTGGATGGACCCTTTATCATCTGAAATTTACTGATTTTATTATTTTACCCCTAGAACATACTATTTGGAAATGTTGAGTTCAATTTACATTATCTCATAAAAAATAATTTTCAACATCAAAATAATATTGAAACAATATAAATAAAAAATAAAAAATTATTAATTATTAATTAATAAATAAAATGATTAAAATTTAAAAAATAATTAATGACTATAAAAATATTAAATTAATTAATAATTACTAAATAATAATTTACACAAATAAAAATTAAAATAATTTTTAAAAATTACTAGTTAATAAAAGTAATTAATAAATAATAAATAACACGAGTAAATTTAATAATAAATAATTAATGTTTAATAAAAAATAATAAAATAATTGATAATTATAATTAATAAAAAATTGTGGTGGAAGATAGGGAGAGAGAGAGAGAGAGAGCAAGGGAGGGAGGGAGGGAGGAGAGAGAGCAAGAGAGAGAAGATAGGGGGACAGAGAGAGCTACCCTTGCAACTTACGATGGCGGTGGTAGTGGTGGGAAGACAAGGGAGGGAGGGAGGGAGAGAGAGAGAGAGCCACTACTGCAACTTGCAGCGGCGATGGCGGGAAGACAGGGCGGAGAGAAAGAGAACTGCCATGGTGGTGGTTATTCTCTCTTGCTCTCTTGTAGCGGTAGTGGCAGTGGCAGAAGATAGGGCGGAGAGAGAGCGAGAGCGAGAGAGAAGAACCACCGCCGTTGTTGCAGCGGCGGTGGTGGCCAGAAGACAGGGCGAAGAGAGAGAGAGAGAGAGAGAGCCTTGAAATAGTTGTCCATGCTTTGTTTTGGTTGATTAATTTAATTTTAGCGTAAAAGTAATGATCAACTGTTCAAGGCTCATAGTTCTCACTTCTCAATTTTCCATAAAAATTGTACTATTTTCGTCGGATTTTGATTTTTTAACTCTAAATAAATCTAATAGCTTTATGTGATCTTTTATATGAACTCTTGCACTATTTTTTCCTTTAAACACTACCCCACCTTTTGTTGACCAAACATGGATCCATGTTTAAATATTGAGGGCACATGATTGATTTATTTTGATATACTCATTGCATCATTTTAATTATATGATTAGACTTTTCATATTGTTCAAAGTAATTTTTTTTGTAGATTGTGTATTACTCTTTAGATGATTTACTAATTAAGTAAAATTAGAAGTATAAATCGAGTCATGCCGCCTGCGGTTTGGCATGATGGCATACAAGCATATCATCAATCATGGAAAGTTGGCTAATTATTAGAATTATTACAAGAACAAAAGCGCGCCATCATCGATCATTGTCAATACACTCATCATCTGATCAACACTTGCATATCATCAATCATCAATCTAGTCCACAATAATGGCAAGTCACTAGCATAACAAATAGAGGTGTAAAACAGGCAATTCCAGGCTAGCATGACACAACCTATGGACGCCCACGCAACATAGGGTTTAAAAATTATAAAAATCAGACCGAGTCAAACTCGAACTAAGCTTTTTGACAAATCTCAAACCCAGTCCGAAAAATAATCGAGCCAAAATTTTAAGTCCGAAGTCAAACCCACGGGCTAAAAATTATGTTCAAGCCCGTCGGACTAACCGGCCCATAAACATGTCTATTGATTTCGATGAGGTTAAGATGCATTGGAACCCTTCTAAATGATTCAGATTCTTGTCGCCTAGTGATTATGCGGAAGCAAGGTATATATATTTCTTTGATTTCTACTGATGACTAAGTTTGCCTCGATTCTTGAGACCCGTTTGTATTGGTTTTTGTGCATGCCAAGAACTGTTTGTGCATGCCTAAAGGTTTTTGTGCATCCCTCTGGGCCAGTTTGGGGGGATAGTCCTAATGCCAAGCTCCAGGATGTCGGTTATACAGGTAGCATTTACACGTGGTGCAACAATAGAGAAGATAAACACGTGTGTTTGGGCCAGGCTGGGAGTTCAGATATATGCCTCACGACGGGGCGCCCCACAACGTCCCATAGCGCATTTCTGCCTTGCATTGGAAACCTCTTGATGATATTATTGGATCTAATACTATTATCGAGAAATATTTTTAATACAAGGCGGGAATGCGCTGTGGGATGTTATTAGGGCGCCCCGTCGTGGGGCGCAGATGTGAACTCCCAGACTGGAGAGGACTCTTATTAATACTAATTCTTTCTTCCTTCCCTGTGAACCCGGTTGAGCATCGGAATAGGCTTGGTCTACAAGCTGAAAGAGGAGGTATCTATGGGTCTTACCATGTTTTGATTTTAGCAAACGTAGATAAAATTAACATGAAGGCTTTCTCTTATTTGTCAATGACTCTTGGATATGGGTGAGGAACCGGGTAATCCTTTGCAGAAAGTTCTTTATAAACTCAAGCATCTCTAGGCAACTGATGTGTACGTATTAGCTTAAAAAAATGAAGCAACTGATGTGGGCCATATGGTTGTTCCTCATTCATTTTATCTCAGTATAAAGTTTCTCTCAGATTTCTTACTTGGGATTTGGGATGGAATGTGATAATAGAAGTTGTACATTCGAAATCTATATCTATCTATATAGTTGATATCGCGCAATCCGAACGCTCTGTTGTGTGCAATGATTCGGACTCCGACTGAATGTCTATCTGGTTGGGCCAAGTTATATTTGGATGGCCAAGCTGAAATGGGCTGTAAGGAAAAAGTGAGAGTGTCTGGGTGTCTTTTACCCGGGGAGGACACTCCGATGCTTAACTTAGTAGGTGTTTTTGAGAGTTTTTTGAGAAGTTGAGAGAGCTCTAGAAGGTTTAGCGCGCGTACCTCTTCAAGTTGCTTTGGATGCCTTTTATAGGTCCCTAGAGTCAGGGGCTTCTGGGCAACGGTCTTGAGCTCCCTGTGGAGTTGTTTTTCGTTTCTCATGGCGCATTAATGCGTCAGTTACAAGATCCTCACGAAGGTTATGGTCTACCTGAGTAAAGTTAAGCTGTGTGACATGACGGGCCGTTCTAACAATTGAGGCATCGATGTTCTTGGTGACGAATTGCAGGGGGTGGTTAGTGAGCTCTCCTTAGCAGGTCGCCTTGAGTCCCTACAACTTGACCGATTCCTAGGACAACTTGTTGTAATCTTACGGGGCCTACTAGTTTGGTATTGTCGAGGTGGAGGTCAGCCTGAGTGAGATGCTCCAAGCTAATTTTATCGAACTGATTTGCTGACTTGGTGCTGAGGTATTGTTTGGAGGCCACGTGTCGCTATTTGGTTGGGAGGACCAAAATACCTCTCATCAATAGTCATCATCATGATTTTTATTTGGTTTGATAGAAAATAAGAAATAAACAAAAAGTCGAGGAAAAGTTTAATGAACTCAAGAAAAATAACCATTATATATATATATATATATATATATATATATAATATAAAAGGATAAATGTTCCCAAGGCATTTATGAATAAATCATTCTTCACCTTCAAAGATGAAATTTGTTGAAAGAAAGTTGAAAAAAACATGTGAAAGATAGGATTTAGAAAAATTAAGCCAAAAGGGAAAAATGGTCTCATAAATAACATAAGGGTAATTTGAGATTTTGGAAATGTTTAACAAAATATTGGATGAAGTTAATTGATGCAATGCTGATAGAAAGATCAGAGTGCTAGATTCCAAAAATTTAGGGAGTCTTTATTGCATAGTTCATGTGGTTAAGTTTCACTATTGTCCAAGTAAATGTGGCTATTTGTAATTTTAGTCAAGAATTTATTTCATAACATCGTTCATTAATTCCAACAGATGTGATGACCAACTTGGATGGGGTAGAATCCATACCTCATTTCTCTTTTAATGATAGTATTGGACAGATTGATTTCTTTTTTTTTTTTCACCATTTTACATCCTTGGCTGAGATATAAATCTATTTGGATGTATGCAAACTGGAAAACAAATAGGCCGAGTACTCCACACTGAGATCACATCTGCGCTCGCTACACAGTACATCCAAACCGTGCATTGGGAACATCTCCCAATTGACAATTAAGGGGGATATTCCCAATGCACGCTGAGATGTGCACGCGGGTGCCTTTGGGGCATCCTGTGTGGGGTGCAGATGTGAATTCCTCCACACAATAGGGGCATTCGGTCGGTTCACTTGCTCTCTGCGTGGAGAAAAATATTTGCTGCTGTAGTCGTCCGTGGGTTAGGGTGGGGTTGGGTTCAGGGTACCCAATAAGGTCAGGGTGGGTTGGATTGAAAGTTCATCATCAGTATAGATTTCGAAAGTCAAAATTAAAACCAAAATTACATCATCTACAAACTTTCATTCTCCAACGTTCTCATTTCTCAGTGAGGTTTCTCCGCCTATTTAGGAAGCGTAGCTGTCTGAACTAGCTTCCTCTATTTTTCTTATCTTAATCACTTGTATGTTGTAGACTTTATTCCACTCAAGGTTGTAACTTCTCAATCTCTATAAATACAAGTCATCATCTTACTACTCTCATGACTGACTGAGCGCTTCATTAACCTTAATCTCCAGTTACGTTTAGATGGTATCAGAACCTCCTACCATGACCCCTAGCAACGTCTCAACCAAAGAACCATCACCTTCCTCCTCCCTCTTTTCCATCAATATTTCCTCCATCCCCAATGTCACCCACTGTCTCACTATCAAACTAACCGGAGATAATTACAATATATAGAGGGCACAATTCCCACCAATACTGAACACCTATGATCTCATGGGTTTGATCAATGGTACCATCCCACGTCCACCATGAGAGATAAAGGATCCATTTGATCCGACCAAAAACATACCCAATTCAGATTTTGAGAGTGGCGAAGGTTTGATCATCTGGTGCTTAATTAGTTGGTTGATCTCCCCACTCACTGAGTCAGTCATTCCTCAAGTTGTAGGTGTAACAACCTCAAGTGATTCCCCATACCCGTGTATTTCAAGTTCGTCTTCAACTCCAAACACTTAAAAAGGGCAACCTGCAGTCAGTCAAAAAGTTCCTTGAGAAAGCCCAAAGAGTTTGGCCGATTGTTTGGCTACGATTTATGAACCTCTCTTAACAATGATTTTCTGCTATATATATCAGTCGTTTGTTACTTCAACTCAAACTCGAGTTGATGCAGAGAGAATCACACTATTGAAGACCACCATGGTTTGTTACTGAGCCAAACAAACTTTCATTCAATGTTAACTGATAAGAAGAAGAAGACCAACCTCACTAATACATTCATTACAAGATGGAACAGACCGAAACCTCATGACTAAAAGTATACATTACATGATGGAATGGAAACTCGACAGTACTAAAATACACCAAATACTCCTACTCTAAAAGCTGAGGGGGAAGTAACAGGAGATTTATAGTACATCATTTTTAATTTATTTAGCAATAAACAGTAAACAAGACCAGACCAACCTTAACCCAAACAACAGCAACATCAACAATTCAAGGAAACACAATCTTTGTTTAATATGATCATAGGACTGTCATAGGTGGCATACAGAGAGAGACCCAAGCTATTTAAAGATGCACGCGCGGTAGAAATTAAAGGATAAAGCCTACGCACACAAAGAAGGAAACTGCGAGAAAAATATCCGCAGCAATTTCCAGGACTTTTGCTGCAGACTTGAACTTAGCATGGAACAACATTGTTGCAAGAAAGGAGAATGAGAATGTAATACACACTAGAATTGAAATGATGTAGAGAGATGTTGGAACATATGGTTTCTTTTCGTAGTATAAATTCAGTAAAGCTCCTATACCCGCAAAGCACGTAGCCAGAATGGTTTTGTTGTTGTCGTTGCTGCTGCAGTTGCTGCGGTTGATAATGATGATGGTGGTGGTGTGGCTTTGATGAGGAGAAACAACAGTGCTCTGGTTAGGATCCAAATTGATGGGTGTGTCATGGGGAGCTGGTGGTAACTGCATCTCAATGTCATCTGAAAGAGGGAGAGGAGGTTGAGCTGATGGTGTTGGATATTTCTCCAGAGAAAGAGGTGAAGCCATGAAAGAGAGGATAAGTTAAGAGCAACCTAGGTAGCTAACGAAAGCACACAATATTGGGCCTCTTCGTAGGATTTATATAGATAATTTTGAAAGATGCGATTTTTCTTTTCGGTAAAAAGAAGAGAAAACAAATGCGAATGTTTCCGGTGTAAATGCCTTGTATTGAACCGCTAATGGACCGTTCCTTTGCTTTTGGCTTGCAATTCATATATCAAAGGTAGCAAAAGTCGTTTGGTCCCACCCATTACACCAACCACCTTCGTCATAAAAAACAAATGGTAGTCATAGACAAATGTTTATGAAAAATCCAACCGGTTATCGAACCGGACGGTTGCTCACATCGTTTCAACTTTCAACTTCAAGACAACTCATGTGTATCATATATAGAATTCACATTTGTCTTTATCCAAGTATGAGACAGTTACACAAATGCTTTTTGAAAATCCAACCGGTTATTGAACCGCGCAGTACTTCAAGGCAACCGGTGTCGGTCCTCTCATGTGGTTGCTCCTTTCATTTTATCTCACTATGGAGTTTCCCTCAGGTTTCCAATTTGGGAATAAGCAATGAACGAACAGAAGTTAGAATGTTGGATCGCCGGTTCTTGACTTATTTATGACCCCACCATCGTTCGATCAAAATATAAAAAGTGATAGAAGAGTTGACCCTTCATGATAACGCGGCACGTGGCACTTTCTGATCATCACATGTCACCATGGAGCAACGAAAGTTAATACTTGGCTAACTTGGAGCCACCTCGGCAAGATCGGCAAACTAATCGGGGCCGAGTTGGAGACCTCGGCATAGGGAGAGACATGCTGCCGAGGACCCATAGACCTGACCGCGGCTCAGTCAGTGATCTGCATGACGTGGCGAACGGCATGGCTCTCTTTGTTGTTCGGGATCACGTCCTTAATCGATAGACCTGTCTCCCTGCATCGCACGCTTCGGAGTTGACTGGATGAGCTTTATCCCTCCATGTGGTGAACATCATGAAACCCACAGTAACCCATGCCTCTATTAAGGCATCTCATTCACTATGAGGGATTGTGCCATTTAGCTCTCAGAATTCTCTAGCTGTTGTTTTCTCTCATACACTCACCGCTGAATTAATCATTGATGTACCCACATTAAAACGCACCCCAAACACTCTGATTGCCTTTCTAACAATTTGGCCAAATTACCTGATGGTGCATAATCCGGTCATTTCTAGCTGGCGGTGACTTGGCTCCTATCTGGCGACGGATGGTACCTGAGATGGAGAAGAGAGTGAAGGATTCCTAGGGAATCTACCCGGTGGGAATACTCTGATGCTTAAGTTAGTCTCTGAAAAGTATGAGAACGCAAAGAGAGCTAAGAGTGAGAGTATAGCGCAAGAATCACAGTTACCTTGGCCCCTTGGGGGTCGGGGTCATTTTATAGTGGAGTTCTGTCAAATCAGGCGTAACCACCTCTGCCCCTTTGTCGCTGTCGTTACTGCCAGATCTGAGGTGGTGGGTGCAGGTAGCTATTGCAGAATACGAACTTATCAGGCGTGAGACGTTTCTCAGAGGTGGTAGGCACGACGCCGCCTGATAAGAGACATGGGCGCAGCCTTCAGACTTGGCAGGCACTGTTGTCAGACAAACCTTTCCTGTAAGTTGCCGAGCTACCTTTATCGAGCTACGTTGGGCCGAGCTACCATATACCGAGATGCTAGGGATACGCCGAGATACTTAAGCCTGAGGCGGGCCTTTAAAGCAAGCTCGGACAAGAGTGTCAATGGGGCCTGCCCGAAGTGATTCAACTCGGGGTGCTCCTTACGGATCTTGAGACGAAGTGTTTCCTTCTTGGGAAGGAGCTTGGGGGCTCCTTAGGAGGAGCTCAGGGCTCCCTACTTAGGGGGAGTTTAGGATTCCCTACTTGAGAGCTTGGGGTACACACCCCAGGAGGTGAGCTCGGGGTGACTTGAACACCACTTTGCAACGAGCTGCCGCTCCTGCCGAGTTGTCAAGATGGCCCCCGGCAAGTTCACCCCGCCGAGTCGCGGCCAGATTATCATGCTAAGTTGTCACTTTCTCCAGGTCATGGCCAGGTCACGCCCATGTGTCGTCTGTTTAAGAGGTCGGGTCAGGTCATCCTCCATCATGACCTAATTAGTCCAGCATCCGAACTGTATTACAGTAAGGAGCACCAAATCGTGCATTATTATCAAAAAGCAAATTAAAACAAAAACTTTCATGTGAATTGTGCTGCGGCAATAGAGCTAAAAAGGAAAAGAAGTAGAAATGAGAAGAAGGGGGAGAAAGAAAGCAAACAAGGGTAACTTCTTTCTGATAATTTTAATGGTTCAAAGCTCAACAAGGGATATATAAATAGTTTTTAAATAAGGATTGATTTAAAAATGGTCTCATAAAATAAAATAAGGATATAGTTTGAGGATTAATTTAGAAATGTTTAACAGAATATCCAATGAAGTTAATTGATGAATGCTAATGGTAGGGTCAAAGTGCTACATTCAAAAATTTAAGGGATCTTTCTTGCACAATTCAGGTGGCTAAATTTCACTACCCTCTCTATATATGTACAAGGTGGTTATTTGTAATATTGGTGATATGGATAACTTCAAGTCCAGACTTTATTTCCACTTTTAATGGTGTTATGGATAAACTGATTTGACAATAACCATTTCTATTGACGATACATATACCCATTTGGATGTAAATGAGTCACAATGAGACCGAAAACTAAACCGAGTAATCGAACCGATTTTTAGCTGACTCCACACCTCACCATGGCCAGAAAAGTTGACCCCTTGTATGGTCCTTAATATTTTTGGTAATTATAAGTTCTACCATTATGCCGGAAAGACATGATATCTAGAAAATTGGAACCAAATAATGGAGAGATATATACACCATTAAGGGCCTCATGTATAGATAGAATACGTTGACCGTGAATTTCACAGTAGAACCGTAGAGAATTGCAACTCATATTTCAAATATCTAATATCAGAAAGACAAATTTGAAATTTAAGCTCTAAATCCATTACCGTAGGGCACAACTCATTGAAAAACCAGCGTCCCTTTAAACGGTGGCCACGCCAGAAAAGACCCCATGTTTCTCTTACTATATTTGTATACTAGGCATGACCCCGTACTTGGTACGAGATATTCATATGTAGGGCTGTTAATTGGATTGGATTTGGTCTAATCCGATCCAGTCCAACATTGGTCTATTTATAAATGGACTGGATCAAATTTGGTCTAAATCCCATACAAACCGGATCCAGTCCAGTCCAATTGAAATGCAAATGGACCGGATTGGATCCAACCCAGTCCAAATTAAATGTTTTCCTCAAAAAATGTTTTTCATACTTAAAAATCAACACAAAAGGATATGATTTCATTTCACACAAGCAGTTTACTGTGTCATCTGATCTGATTTGAAAGCCATTAACGTCATCTAAAAGCCATTAAAAGTCAACATAAAAGGATATGATTTCATTTCACACAAGCAGCTTACTGCATCATCCGCCAGTTTAGTTGTGGGTCACTACCATTAACGTCTCAGAAAACCTTCTCATCTCTTTGGCTCTATAATAATCAATTATCAGGGATGATACCAGAATCTATTGGGAATTGTACTAAATTGGAAGAACTCTATATTACTGAAAACCAGTTAGTTGGAGTTGTGCCTAAGAGCCTAAACAATCTTCAGTTCCTTGCTTACTTGGATGTAGTTCGAATAGACTTGAGGGCAAGATAAAGTTGGGGGGTTCAGGTAGTTGCAAGAATTTGCAGGAGTTGGTCTTGACTTACAATCAATTTGATGAAGAAGTACCATTAGGCTTGGGCAATTGAAGTGGCAGCTCTGGGTAATAAATTAACAGGTCAGATCCCCTCTTCCTTTGGATTACTAACTAAATTGGAGCTACTTTACCTCAATGAGAACTCTTTGTCAGGGGTAATTCCACCAGAGGTTGGGACCTATAGTTCTTTGAAGGAATTACTCTTGCAGAAAAAACAACTCAAAGGCGAAATTCCAAGTGAGTTGGGATCTTTGAGTAAAATAAAGGAACTTACGTTGTTTACAAATAGATTAACTGGAGAGATTCCAATAAGCATTTGGAAGATTCCAACCCTCAAATATCTCTATGTCTATCAAAACAATTTGTTTGGGGAATTACCTTTAGAGATTCCAACCCTCAATTTCAGTGATGATGAGGCAGAAAAGGACCCTAATGCCATAGAGGCCTTGAGGGCTCAAGTGAATGTTGAAGAAAGAGATGAGCAGATTTCAAGTTCAAGTGGGAATAGTGAGAACAACAGTGAGAGTGGGAGCAATAGCAGTTACAGTGAAGCAGGTGATGAAGATTCAGTCAATTCTATCTAAAATATCAAAGTAAGGTGGGGTTAACTTTTATTTAAACACCCCAAATAATAGGTCTTAAGATACAAAAAAAACAAAAATGTGTTGTACAATCGATCAAAGGGAGCATATTTGGATCATGCAGGAATATTTGTGCAAGGTGCTTTAGTGATTTTTACCTGCATTTGTATGGTCTCCAAACTCCCATTAATATCTTTTCATATCTTTTATAACTTTGGCTTGTAGAATTTGACATAGAGCAGTGTCCGCTGCAACCAATCCCTCATATACCATCACATGGCTGATATCTACTTGCACAAACTCTCTAGTGGGAGCAATCCTTCAAAACTTTTTTCTATTCTATGTACTTGTCAACACATGAACTTACCTTAGAGATCAAGTGTAAGACATCATATGCATAGACTTCACTTAAAATGAAAGAGTAAAAAGCCCAAACTGAAAAAACAAAGGCCAGAATATAAACAGGAAAATCAATTATTTTAGGCAAAAAAAACTTCCAAACAAATCAGTGATGATGTTTTTTTGTTAGGTATGTTAAAAAACAAATTTATTGTTCATGGTCCAATCAGTGAATACAGTTGGGCAAATGTTCAAAATATCACAATGTATCAATGAACCCCTCTCAACGTAACTATCAATACATACTGAATTGAACAAACAGAAAGAAAAAAATAAATAAATAACATTTCCCTTTGAAAACTCCCATTTTTCATATCATGAGTGTCTATACAATGAATCATGCTTTTGGCTTTCTAAAATAGAAAAAGAAAATAAAAGAAAATAAAAAATTATGAATAAATCTATCACTCTTTTAACTAAATCATGCATTTGGCTAGAATGACTCTCATAGGTACCCACAGTAGCACTGCCGACATGTTTAATGGTGTAGGCCTTACCACAGCCCGTCCGTCGTGTAAGATTAATGGCTTTAGATAATCCTTTCTCGGCAAGGATGGGGCCTTCTCCTCCACTGGAACAAAGTATACTTCCTGCAAGTGACAATGGCTCAAATGTAGGGGAGAGAGTGAAAGCAAGAGAGAGAACGAGAGAGCGAGAGAGAGAGAGAGCGAGCGAGCGAGAGAGAGAGAGAGAGCACATGGCATTAGGCATGGTGAAATAACAAAATCAGGTGATCAAATGAAATACCGCCGTCCGTTGGCGAGACTGAGGATGGAGCGATGGAGGCATAGAGGCATTGAACCCTAGCCTTCGAAAGCTTCCACACTTGAGGCTTCAAAGTTCAAACGAAAATGAACATTGAAATGGCCATTCGAACTAGTGGCTTTGTCCACCTTCGGTCCATTCTATGAATGGACTATTCATGTTTAGACCGGTACGCGTCCATATCATTTTTAGGACCGTCCAGTCCGTTCATATCACTTCCAATTCGGACGGTGTCCAATTCGAAACCGGTCCATTGGCACCCCTATTCATATGAACCCAAAATACTTTGGGGCGGTGTCCAATTCGGACGCGTCCATATCATTCTATGAATTGGACGGTGTCCAATTCGAAACTGGTCCATTGGCTTGAAATATATATAAACCCAAAATACTTTGGAGGATGTAAAGATTTGAAACCATGGTTTTTAACACCGACCTAGAGGTCGAATCGGTCAGGGGCCCGGTTACCGGGTCGAACGGTCCGATCGTTCGAACCGATGATTGGCCCGTTTTGATAAAAAATAAAAGAACTTTAAAAAAATAAAAAAGGGTCAAATCCGTTCGAACGGTTAACCACCTGGTTCAGTGCTTACTGACCAAAATTAACATTTTTTTGAGAAAATCTGGTTTTGGGGGGAAACAGAACCGGTCACCTGACCGGTTCCTAGTTTTTCTGGTCCGGTCCAGTTTTAAAATCTATTTTTGAAACCAAGCACTCATGGTTAAAAATGCCATAGTCTCACTTTACCATTGATTTACTTAATTGATTGGATATGTAATATTTACAAAATTTAAATTATAATGATAAATTTGAAACATATATATTAATGATTATGATAATCTACACATTAAATTTCTTAATTTAATCAATAAAGATGATATAAGTTCTAAACTAATATATTTTGAAAGTCAAGTATTTAAATAACACGTTTTATTTGTTCATTTGTTCATTTGTGTTTTCTTATTTATTTTTGAATGGAGAGAATAAAAAAAGAACCAGTTATACAAGTATGCCCTAGAACCTACCCCGAAACTACCAATACCAGAAGCGACCTTGAAACCAATGATAGATTCTGATTCTAAAAACTTGATACCAACTCGTACAGGATATGTTCCAGGTTATATTTACCATGAAATTGAACTAAACTGACCCATACTCACCCCTAATTAAAAAAAAAAATACAGTTTAAGCTGATGACAAGATTTAATATATAACTGATTCAGAGGAAAGTTTATCTTCTTAATGAATAACATGTTCGGAGAACTCAAATGGTAATGGAACCGAGGCAATCAATCCAACCGGTGATTGATTTGGAGTCAATTTTGTGCGCCAGTGGAGTTGCAATGGACCCCAGCTGGAAACAACCTCCGATTGAATTATTTGAATTTGTTCACCATTTTTTCTATTAGACCGAAGCTTTCTTCGTATCGGTCGGTTCACTTGCCCTCTTATATGGAGAAAAAGAAAATCTGCTGCGGTCTGGTCACATGTGATCACATTAATGAATCAAATGTAAATATCAAAGTTTAAAATAAAAAATCATTTGATATCATGCTTTGAATTTATCTCAAAAAGGTGGTCCATTCGCACTTTCATTAGAGGTCAGGTCACATGAGACCATGGTCGCATCCGAGTTTTGCCTCTTATACTTGCCACACAGGGCTAACTCTTTTGTCTGAGGTCTGAACACAAAAATGACCTCATAAACAAAATCCCCCTTGCTGACAATTTTGTGTTTCTAACTTGATTGGAAGACAACCAAAATCCCCCTTGCTCCAGAGTGTCCAGAGTTTTAATATAGGACCTATCTGTGTAATGTTGACATGGTGTATCATGATTGGATATGGTATTACAAGTAGAACTGTGGTGCACGTTTCTTTTTAATTGGTTTGTGAGAGGATTTTTTCTTATTACTAGTGGAATGGCCCGTGCGATGTATGGGGTGTTTGATATTGATGATGATATTTGATTATATTTTTATATATTGGATATAGATTTGCAATTTATGTTATTTTCTTATATTTTAATTTTTTATAAATCTTTTATGTATTTCTTTATTTTTTATAATTTATATTATTTTTTTCATTTTATGTGTTTTTCCAAAATTATTTTGCAGTAACATATATATAATGGGAAAAATAGAAGGTTGACAATAAAGTTGGAAAGTAAAATTAGAGTATTTTGATCAAACCAATTGCACCATTCTCATTTTTCAGTATGATATATAAGTTTCTATGATTTTTTACATTTTTTGTAAATTTTTAATGTATTTCTTTGTTTTTTGTAATTTATATTGTTTTTTTCATTTTATGTTTTTTATAATTATTTTGTAGTGACAATATATAATGGAAAAAACAAAAAGTTGAGGGTAAAGTTTGAAAGTAAAATCAGAGTGTTTTGACCAAACCAATTGCAACATTCTCATTTTCTAGTATATAAGATATACATGATATAGAAATTTTTATGATTTTCTATATTTTTGGTAAATTTTTTGTGTACTTCACATTCTCATTTTTTTAGTATGGTATAGAAATTTTTATGATTTTCTATTTTTTTTGTAAGTGCTTGTGTATTTCTTTGTTTTTTTTTTTGTAATTTATATCGTTTTCTTTATTTTGAGGAGAAAGGTTTATATTTCCTCCTTCCTAGCTATTGTGAAGTAGGGGGAATAAGATATACAATATATAGAGATGGGTTTAAAGGAGAGAACTGGGGTTTTAGAATTTATTTCTTCGCTTCATGTGTGAATAATAATATTTAGCATTTTGCCTCATGTCGTTCTGTTCGTCAATGGTGGGGATGTTATTTGCATATCTAACAGCTAGCATTTGGACATAGGTTGATCTTGATTTGTTTATATTCAGATTTGAATTTAACATCCGTCCAATTTTTGTAAAAGAGTCTGAATCTCCTACCAACAAAACACATTCAAAACCCCTACGACCCTACCAAGTACCAAACCCCAACTGTATTACGTTGGTGAGTTGTTAGATTATTGGACTAGCCAGAAGATTGTCGAGAAAAACACACCCTAAAACAAATCAATATAATGAACCTAAAAGCATTTCTCAATCCAATGCAACTTATTATATTAACGGAGACAATCGAAATAGAGGGGAAATGGGAAAAAATACCTGAAAAAATAGGGAGAAAACCAAAAAAGGCTTCATTGAATCATCTAATTGATTGTTCAAAGATGAAAATAAAGAGGTCAAAAAAATCCATTCCTCCCTTCAATTTGAATTTGTGGGTTTTGGACAAACCATCCGATACTTGACACGTGTTAGCTCTAATCAATGAAGAGGTTTGTCAAATAGGCCAGACGGGAGTAGGCCTGTCAATGATACCCGAAAATCCAAGGTCCAATTTGACATCCAATCTGATTATCTTGGATTCACATTATTCTGATGTTACAATCTACATCTAATTAACAATCAAATCGGATTTGGATTTGACCCAATATGATTTAATTAAAATTTGAATATGAGGGTAAAATTTGAATATGAGGGCCTCTCTTATGTGTCTGAAATCGCAGCCATGTATCTGGGCGAACTTTATTATAAAATAGCTAAGAAGAGTAGGACCCATGGCTTCCCAGCTGGGGCTTGCCGGACTGTAGGTGTTGCCGTGTTGGTGGGTATGGTTTAATGGTCAGGAAATATGCCATTATTGCTGCTGACAATGTCATCGGTGCTCTCTTAGCTGATATCAATGGAAGGATCCTCAACAGAGAATTCATGGGACATCTGTTTTGGGCCATCAGAGGAGGTGGAGGAGCATGCTTTGGAATTATCTTCTCATGGGAAATCAAGCTTTGGGCCATCAGTTGAGTGCATGCTGATGAGACAAGTGTAAATTTTGCATTAGGCTGTGTTTGGTTGCAATGCAAATAAACTTAAACTGATGCAAAACCATGGTAGTGAAAATGATGTGGGTGTAAATTCTGATCTATTTTTATTTCAAATTTTAATTTATTTTGTTTGATTGCAGTACAAATGAAGTAAATTAAGACATAAAACAGAATAAAATATAACCTAAAATAAAATTAAACAAGAATTTGCATTTTTTTTTACATTTGCATTCCCATACATTTGTATTAGTGCAAATAATAGTTAGAAATGATCATAAGGCACAGTTTGCTTTGCAGTCATTAATTTAGACCAGTATAAATGCATAGGAGTGCAAATAGAACTGACAAGGGTGTCATACAAAAGACAATGCTCATGAGAGAACTAGTGGTGGGTTAATATGGGCCGAATCACCCATAACGTCAGGATGGGTCTCTCAAATCTCTTCCTCACTCTGTCGAACAAGATCACCGCTGATAGAGAAGACTGATGGCATAGTAAGCTTCGTCCTCTCCTCTTCTCCTATTCGAATGAACAAGGATTTATGTTGGCTTAGATATTGCCTAGAAATTTCTACCTTTTCAAGCGAACCCGGTGATCGGGTCGAACGGGTTAATGATTGAACCAGCCGGGTCAAACGGTTTTTGCCAAGTCAACATTTTTTGACCTTCTGATGGTTCTTCCTAACCGGGTGATGATTCGAACGGTTTGATTGACTAGGTCAACGATGGCTTGAAAACATTGATTTGATGTTAGATTGAAATATGGAATTTTTGCTTTTTTTATGTTTCACCTTTAAGTTCGATTATGTTATTGTTGCTGGTTGCAGTTTGTTACCACACTTTTCTGTTTTTTTTTTTTTTTTAATTCACATAACATAATAGAAATAAATTCAATTATAGTTCTTTCAAGTTGTCTTACGCATTATTTTTCATTTTATACTAATTTTTAATAGAATATTAAATTTCACTAATTTATGTTTATTTTTCTGTTAACGGTAAAGCAATAATTTTTCCTGTTATTATATTTTTATTTTGTGGTCAATTTACTCTGTCACTTTTATATTATTATTTTTCCGCATTGCACGGGCCCAACTACTATATTGATAATAAAGCAAGTGGTTTTAAATTTTAATCAAAATTATCTTATATACGCCTACAAGGAGACTTTGATATATTTATAAATATATATAATTGATTCAGTCTTTTATAATTTCAGAATATCAATAATCAATCTGTAAATTATACAGAAAAGTACGGATAGATCCAACACAGATTTTTGATTCCCACTGTACAGTTATAAACATTCAAAACATAAAAAAAAATACACCTTATGCACCTATATCTGCCCGAATTTAACATCAATTCCGATCTAACACCTACCCCAAATGTACTTTAAACATACAAATTCTGACATAAGTAAATTTTAATGAAACACAAAATTCATAGCCAGAATCGGTATAATTGATTTAATCTGTTCGGTTCTATCAAAGTAGACCCGACCCATTCGCAGCTCTTCAACAGATTGGACAATGTGTGGTCGTTCGGGTCAACGCTCAAGTCCAGTTCTGGCCGGTTTGTCTACTTCCACGAAGGAATACTTGCAGAGAGAAACCAATTACTTAAGAATCAGTCCTCAGCTAATTAAACTAAACTGCCTTGTGCCTCTTTCCGCGAAGCACTACACCAGCTGCCTACTAACATTCGGCCCTTGAAATCAATATCTCCCCACCCTTCAGTTTCGTTTCTTCCCTCAATGATCGCCGAGCGCCGAGCGGAGCGGCGGCCGCTGCAAGAAGCAGAGAACCGTGAATTGTTTTGTCTTCGATAACATTTAAACGGTTGGAAGAGTTGGTGCTCTCTATTTGTTGATTTTGATTCTTCAATAAGGTATGTTGACCAATCGGATCCATTTTTCTCTCTCAAGACATTCAATTACTGTTTTTACTTGTTTTCTTTTCATCTGATAGGTTTATTTGCTTCTCAAAAATTGTTTGTTTATTATATATATTTGCTACTTTGGTTTCATTTGGGGCTTCAGTTGATTCAAACCAATTATAAGAATTTTCTTTTAGCACCACTACCATATCCATCCATTCGATTGCACAAGAAAAGAAAAATTTTAACAACAAACATATCTCGTGCCAAGCCATTATTCAGAGAGGGCAAATATCGAGTGGGGAAAAGGATCGATTGATTCTTAAAAGTGGTCACCAATTCATCAAAATTCGTCAGGGGGGGCGTTTGGAAGGTAAAAGCTCTCCGGCAAGTACAAAATGTGAAAGGTTATAGGCCTAGGGTTTTATTCTAAAAATACCAAATAGTAAAATCAACATTTTATTTTTATACTTTAAAATGCAATTTTTTAAGATAAATAAATAAAGAAAATTTTACTAAACAGAAGTAAGGTGGAATAGAGAAGAATATACATAGCCCATTCCAAAACATCACCAAGCCCAACCCCAGCAACCCAGAAAAAACCAACATCAACAATCAACTCCCGCAAACCAAAACTAGCTAAGCTAGCCACCCAAATTGGACAGAACCAACCATACACGTACACCCAGTAATTCACATAACCCTCCAAATCATCCATCCAATCATCTATTTTCGTCTACCATACCTATCCTGCTTCTCACGCCTTTTATCCATCCATTTTTTACAAACTAGTAAGCATGTATATGTTTTGCATGTGGCAATTATAAATGATGGTAGTGATAATAATAATATATCAATTTTTTTTATAAATATATATATTTTTTGTTTTTTATTATCAATCAGATGTGAATTGTAAAATCTAAATTTGATTACATAAATACATCATCCAAATATGTCATAATCAAATCGAGTTGTCAAGTTTCAAGTATCATCGAAAGGCCTACTTGCTTGGCTAGATTCTTCTTTTTGTAATGTTTTATCTTTTTGGTGTATTTTTTATTTTTATATAAGAAAATATAAAAAACCCATAGTTGGAATTGAATGAGGTGAAAAGTAGCAGCTCAATTTATAATTTAAACCTTAAAATTAAATAAAGATTAAATTAAAAAATGAGTACTTTAGTCAAAAACTCCACAATCTCATTAATATTTTTAATAGTAATGTAAATATAGAATTATAGATGTGTTCAATTTTTTATATAATTTTTGTATTTCTATGTTAAAAATAATTCTAAAATTGTCACTCTTACTTTTAGTCAGTTTTAAAATATATGTGTTAATATTGTTAAAAATATTGACATAGATCGAATTAGTAGTATTTATTAGTGAAAAATAACTTAACTATAAGATTTAATAAGAGAAAATGCAACTTAATACCTTACGTATAAGACTTAATGAGAGGGGATTATATGAGGTGGACTCTTACAATTAGAGATGGACTAAATAGACAAATGCAAACATTTTAATATCCATTAAATCTGACATTAAAGTTATAATAAAATGACTTTTATACCCTTTTTCAATTAAAGAAATGGAGGGTAATTTTAGTCCAAAGCATTCACACTTTTATATATAACTAAAAAATATCGATATGCGTTGCACGTTGAAATTTTAAATTACAATGACAATTATTATCATCACCTTTATTATTATTATTATTATTTAATTTTGTATTTTATTTCCATCAGAAATAAAAATAATTTTTATTTTAACAATTTTTTATTTAATTTGATGAATATATAACATACGAAAAGTCTCCAAATGTTTTCGATAAAATTGTATACATTTCATTTTTTGTGTTCTATCTTTTTTAAATATTTATTGTTCAATTATGACATCACCATGAGTTTATTTGAAAAGTTTGATCATTAAACCACCATCTAGATAGGAAAATATCCTTACTTTCAAATCGATTATAAATTATATATTTCATCTACATTATATAAATAATGTTTCTTTATCATACTTAATTTTTATTTGATATAATTAATATATAATATTAGATATATATCCAATACTTTTATAATTTTTATATTTTTTATTACTTGTGCCTTTTTTATTTTTTAAAAATTTATTATTTTACTATAACATCATTGGTTAATCTATTTGACCCAAAGCAGTAACCCACCACCTAAACCATTTATTATTGCATTTCCATCATTGATAAAATTATGTATAATACTTATTTTTATTCAATATAATGAATGTATAATATTATAGATGGACCCAAGATATTATTTTTTTGTATAAATATATAACATCAAATATGTGCCCAAATTTTTCTCTAATTTTTTCTTTATTTTTGTGATTTTTTTGTATTTTTATTTTAAAAATTTTCTTATTTGACTATGGCATCATTTAATTTAATTTCAAGGTTTATTTTATATTTTTAATTCCATTTTCATCGTTAATAAAAATATTTCTTACATTTCATACTTAACTTTATTTAGTATAATGAATATATAATATTGGAGGTATGCTCAAATCCTTTTTTTTGTATTTTTATATATTATTTATTTTGATTTTTTATTATTTAATTATGGAATTATTGGTTAACCCATTTAACCCAAGTGGTTAAATTGCTTACCCATCACCAGGAGGGAGGAAAATGATTTTATTTTCAAATTATTTTTCAAAATATTTATTTTTATACTTTTAAAATTAGTGTTGTGGATTTAATTAATAGAATTTAATGATGAGAAAAATATATCTTATATATAGGATTTAATGAGAGAATATGCCTTAGATATGATACTTAATGAGAGAGAATAAGAAAATAATTTTTTTTTCTAATTGGTCTTAAAATTTGTATTCAATTTATATCATTAGTAAAAGTATTTCTTATTTATCATACTTATTTTTGTCTAATATGATGAATATATGATATTAAAGATGTTACCAAATTTTTCTTTAATTTCCATTTTTTTTTGCATTTTATCAAGTTTTAAGTTTTTATTGTTTAATTGTGGCAACAATGCAACATGGGTTGGCCTATTTGACCCAAAATTCTTTATTTTTTTATATTTTTAAAATATTTATGTATGGATTTAAGTAGTGGAATTTAGTAATTAAAAGAAACAAAAATGCCTTAAATGTATGGTTAATAAAGGTGAAGGAGAATTAATACCTTAAATGGAATTTAATGAAAGGGAATTGAATGCAATGAATAATTGTATTCAAATTACATTTTCTACCCTCATAACAGATAGGTGCCCTATTTCAAAAAAGGGATATTTTAGTCTAAAAAAATTCCAAAAATCTTAGACCCTATTCATACTTTTTATAGTAGTATGGATAAGTATCGGTCAAGTGCACATATATACAAGCCGAACTCATACTATGAAGTGTTCTAAAGGCAATACAATTCCTTTGCTCAACTCCATTTGTTTTATGACTAAACCTGTTCACCATGTCGTATACCTCAACCAACACTCAATGGCAACAATGCAATCTCATCTCGGCCATTGACATTGATACTTCAACCACCATTAGTTGGTGACAATTTTGGGCAACTTAATTGGTAATATTTGATAAGACCCGTCTAACTATCTTTTTTGGGAATCTGTTTTTTTCTTTTTTTGGATTTTGAGAGGAAAAAATTGGTCAATGGGTTGGTTCCTATTGACTAAGAAACTCATGTTTCTTTTTCAGATTAAAATGGGGTCTACAGAAATTTTATTTTTCCATCTCTCAGATGTACAATTAACTTTTCCACATGGGAGGAAATTGTCAACACTCTGATGGGACAAAATTGCCCCCTTCTAATAATGATTTCTTATTGTTAAAATGATCATTATCTTGTTTACCCAAAAAAATAAAAGAACATGAATAAATTAATGCATTCCTATAAACTCACCCCATTTGTCCCAACCGATACCAAGAGACTTCTGGCCATTTCGGCACCAAAGCTTCACTTTCTAAGTGAAAACTCTCCATTGTGCTCTCTTGTCCTTAAAGAATGAAAAGACCAGCCACTTTACTATTATGGGAGGTCACATCTAAGCCCCACAAAGGAAACCCTATAAATGGCCCATATATACATCTAAACATGCATTGGAAACATCTCAAAAAATTGTCAGTGGAAAATTATTTTAGTACACGGTTGGTATATGCTGTGGGGCATTTGTGGGGCGCAAATGTGAATTCCTAATATGGATGTCATCAACCACTTTTAATCAACTGATGGGCGCATTGATGTTTCTTGATTTGGAGTCGATGTGCATTGATCCAAAGAAAATTGCCCCATCCCATCCTCCACCACCTCCATAATTTGGTCCCAATACCACCTGAGACCAGCTCATGATATAATGTATAGTTATATTCTATGTGTAATATATGTATTATTTTATATTTAATTTATATTTTTTTAATTCAAATTTTATTTTTTATTTATAAAAAAATTAAAAATTATGATTTGAGTTCAAAAAAGGGTTTTTTTTTTCACAAAAATACTAGAGCAAGCACCTTGGGACACAAATCTCAAAATGTTACTCAAATTGAAAAAAATATCTCCCCGATCAAATATTCTAGCACAAAGTTATGGCCTTTAGAAGTTTACATACACTTTTAGTATGCAAACCCAGGTCACTGGATTGAATGGGTCAACGGTTCAATCGCCCAAATCATATGGTTTTTGACTAGGTCAATACTTTTTGACCAATCATTGGGTTTTAAGAGTATTGGGGAATCATGATTGGGTGATGGTTGAAACAGTTTGACTGGCCGGATCAACAACTGATTAAAAACATTGATACGTGCCCAATTGAGAGTAAGAAATCTGTGTACGTTAATGGCAAACTATTAAACCTCCCTCCTTCACTTCAATGCAAGACGAGGATTCAAAACTCAAAGACAAGACATAGTCATTAACCCATTCTTCATTCTAACTTTTTTTTTTTTTTGTAGATAACAGATAGCCATCTCGTACTGAGGGTATTTTGTGACCCCGTTCTAAACTTCTAAGTTTCGACACTTTGCCCCAGATTTATTAACAGGATTGGTAGTAGAATAAATTACCAAATTGTGTATTTAAAACTCAACAATAGAGAGCAACAAATATCAAAATGATGAAAATAACTATATTTAAAAGAACAAGTTATCCTCAAAGGATTCTCAAGACAAACCTTTTCGAAGAAACTGGAGGGAAACATAAGAGAAAGATTTTAGAAAATATAAGGAAAATTGTCCCATACAATAATATAAAGGTAGTTTAGGGTTTTAGAATTGTTTAATGGAATGTTTCATTGAGTTGGGATCTGCTCCTCAAAGAGTGCATCTCACTCGACCTCACAACTCCATCCCAATGTGTATTAGGGCTGTAAGTTGGGCCAGGTTAGGTCGGGTTGAGGCCAACCCTAAGTTCCAAACCCCCCACCTAACCTTAACCCAACCCAATCCAAAGTCAACTTTGGGTTGGGATGGGCTCGGGTTGGACCCAACCTAACCTTATTCCCATCCCTTAGAATCTCAAATTTTAGTCCTATGTTTTATTAGTGTTTGTTGATGTTTTTGTTGGTTCTTTTAGTACAAAATTTGGAAAAAGTAAGTGTTTGAAATGACTATAATTTATTATGACTTATGATTTATGATAGATGATCTATGAGGGACAAACATTAGAGAAGAGATAAAGAATAAAATATTTAAAAAAACATAAAATATGTTATTATGGTTTTAGACTTTTCATTTGGGATTAAATAAAGTGATTATTTTAAAAGAAAAACATGATAGTATGTAGTGAGGGCTATACAACATCATACTTCTAGACAAATCATGAATGTATGATACATAATATATGCATATAACATATATTTATAGTATATAACATATACTATAGAGTTGGGTTGGCCAAAGGGTCAACCCTAACGCAACCTGAAATAAAGTTGGATTCATGAATTTCAGCCCTAACCCTAACCCGAGCATCAAGCCGACCCAACCCAATCCAACTTCTTCATGTTGGGTTCAGGCCAACCCGGCTTAAGTTGCAGCCTTGCATGTATTGAAAACATTTCCCTATGAATAATAATACAAAGTGGGGGAAATGTTCCCAATGAAGTCAGTATGTGGTGCAGATTCAGTCTCTATTTCATTAGGCTGCATTTGATTTGATAGAATATGCTAGAGAAACAAAAATAAGGTTATGGGAAGTTCTTAAAAAAATTGACAAAAGTCATAAACAACTTTCTTTCAACTTTCCTTTTCACTTTTATTTTCTATCAAATCAAACATAGATTAATTTGTTTATTAATTTTCACCTTTTGATCAGGATTCTGCTTGACTCGGAAGAGTGACGACTCGTTCGCAATAGAAACGTAGAAACGTAGAAAGTGGAATTGAATCATGACGAGGAGGTGAAAGTAGAAACGAAGTCCGAAGGAAACGGACTGAGGTGATATTTATTCGCTGATTGCTGTGCAATGTGGCATTGACTAGATTTGAAGGGTTGACTCAGAAACTTGGTGGAAACAAGGCCTTATCTACCAATAATACCCTAATTATACATTCATCTCCCCCTCCAAACTCTAAAATTCTAATGATGATGATATGATGAGGTTTTATTAGTTACTTGCAGAGAGACAGATACAGAGAGAGAGAACCTGCAGGCTGTGAATAGAGAATAGAAATGGAACATAAACACACAATGGTGGAGGAGGAGGAGGAGGAGGAGGAGAATCACCACAGTTATCTCTATGCCGAATCAGAAGTTGAGATTTTGTACAATTGTAAATGGTACCCTGCGATCATTCTACGGGCAAAGCAATTGACAGAGCAGGACCAGGACGAGGGAGAGAGATGTTGTTACGAAATAGAAATAGATTATCGGCTGTTGATGGACAAAGAGAAATGGTTTCTACACAGGAAAGCCGGGGGATCAAAGAGAAAGTGGATGGATCCTTTGCCTCTTTATCTAATGGATAAGATCAGCTGCAAGAACATATTATATGAATATTGTTCCCACATGATCAGGCCTCGTCCACAGCCTTCCTCCGTAAGGTGGGAAAGGGGGGATGAAGTTGAAGCTTTCTTTGGCACTTTCTGGCTTTGTGGAGAAGTAACCCAACTACTCAACGACTCTAAGTATATTGTCACATTTTATTCACACTTCAGTGAAGAATTCGAAGAATCAGAGTTAAGGATGGTGCAAAATTGGACCGGTCGAGAATGGGAACGTATTCGTGCTAGAGATATCGACTCGAAATGTGTACAGTTTCGGTGTTTTGATCGGCCTAGCTATATTGAATTTGAAGAGGTTATAATTTTTTTATTTAATAAAAATTTTCATTTGTTTTGTTATTGGCTAAACAAATAAACAAAGAAGAAGGGGAAGGAAAACGATGTGTATGCATGTGTATTTTAATTCTTACACATGGTTTTGAATATATTCCCATGCGTCTCTTTCAGAAATTCCGTAGAGCTGGAAGATTTTTACAAGGCTACTATATCGGAGATGATGAAGAAATACATTATTCTGAGACGTCGTCCAGTTCGAATGGTTTAATCCTGACGATGAATACCGCACAAGGTAAAGAAAATTTGAAATTAATGCTACTCTTCTTTTCATCTTTCTTTGGAATGGGAATATATAATTAATGTTTTAATATTCACATATATATAGATGATGATACATGTGAATGTGATTGTGAGGTGAACAGGGTTAGATGTAGTAGACGTAATAATTGTAATATGAGCAACTTAAATTAATATCAATTATTAGGGTGCATGTAAATTTTAATTAATTAATTTAATTTGTTTTGCTCACATATGAAGAAGGGAGTGGTAGCTTGCCAACGGAACTTCTTCCTCAATCACAGATTGAACTCTGCCACTTGTTGTACAACGATGATGATGATGATGATGATGATTATTATTATGATTTTATCGGTTACCATGCCATCATCAAAAAATCAAAGCAGATATACGAACATTATGAAATCGAGTGTGAGTTGTTGATAGACATTAACAAGTGGATGTTGCACTCAAATGTTGGGTCACTGAAGAGATTGGATTATGATCCTCTCCCTCTTTTCTTATCTCACATTAAAGGCCTAAGGATAGAAGTTGATTATTATTGGGAACCTCTGAATGAACAGCACGTGCAAGATTGGAAAGAGGGAGAACGGGTTGAGGCATTCTTTGGCAGTTTCTGGAAAAACGGACAAATAATCGGTGTTCTTAAGGATTCAAGGTATCTTGTCAAATTTAAAAAATTGGGTGTTGATGTATTCGGACAGAGGGACCTACGGCCTCTTGGAAATTCTCAGTATCCACAATATAGAATTTTGAGTGGTGACATATGGGAACAGGTATGCTCGTAGCTATAAAATGATTAATTAGCTAAAACTTACTTTCAAATTATATTATTTTGTTGTTAAAATTAATTTATTTGCTCAACATACATTAGTTAGTTTTATTGTTGACAGAGATATGAATGAATAACAAGGATAACAATAAACAAATTAGTTTCGTCCCTTTTAATTTTTAATTTGGATCCCTTTACTTTATTTTTAAATAGGGACTGTTAACCTCACGAACAGTGTGCATTCACCATTCAATGCTTTTGCTTTGTCATAGCTAGGGACTAGGGAATATAAATTATATACATAACAAAAACAAACACATTTATTTAATTTGTATGTTTAGGCTAGGTTTAATTGACTTATGGTTGTTCATACTCGAAATAACACTGAGCATTGAGCCTTAAACATTCATCACTTAGCTTGATTTTTCATCTATATGATACTATTACTGTGTATGATTATATTTTATTATATGAATAAGATGACCACAAATTAAGAAAATGTGCTGATGATGAGAATGATGGGCCTAGGCCCATCACGATAATTGTGGTCTATCAAGTAATTAAAATACATATAAAATAGGGCTTCCATCCAACTTAAAATTTTAAATGTTCCATTGAGAATATTGATAGGCTTTAATTAGAGCTCACCTTCTATATTTGCTATATTTTATTTTCTGTTGAAAATCACATGCTTAAGTTTTGCTGCTTAGCTTTGCATTTTTCTTCCTTGCTTTACATTGATTTATTAGGTACATTTTGATTTTGTAGTTTTAGATGGAAAGTTCTTAACTTCTTGCTGCAAATTTTTAGTGCGAGATTTTTTTATAAATTAATATGCATATATATATTTTGTTCTTTCAGGAAATTAAAAGAGCAAGAAAACTTCTAGAGAGTTTGTACATAGATGATGAAAGTTCTGTAAAAACATCCACCTCAGATACTGCAACCACAACGATGCAAGGTAAGGGAAACTAATATTACGTTTGTAACTTTGTATTGCAAAAACTCAAATGAAAGCATATCTTTGATGGCAATAACATTATCATTAGGTGTTCTTCTAAATTACTTAAACCTCCCCTAGAGTTTGCATCTATAAAAACCCCTCCATATTTGGAATGCAATTTCCTAAATGCCCTTATTAATCATTAAATTAAATGAACAAAATATTCAAAATTAATTACAAATCCTGTCATAAAATTCATTCAATCTCAATTTATCTTCACAAAGCCCGTGCAATGCATAAGTCCCCATTAGTATATATATATAAAGCAAGGTTGTCCACATCACATGCTCTCTCCTTTCTCTAAACCCCCTTCCTGCATTCTCCTTAATAATTCTCTCTTCCTTCCCATCCCCACCACTCCCAATTTACCAAGTGTTCACCCCTCTCTTCCTATTTCTCTCATTTCCCATTCCAAATACCTAAAAATACTCCTAAGATCTCTTTCTCCCCTTTCCGGCCCCATTCATCTTACCCCACTTCTCATATTCCCATAATCTATCTTCTAAAATATCCCCCTCTTTTATGCAACATTCATTAGTTCACAAAAAATTGGACTTCACTTTCTCATTAAAAAACTTCATCTACCACCTATGTGCAGTTTTCTTTTTTAAAATCTCTTGAATATAGGCATCTCTCTCTCTCTCTCTCTCTCTCTCTCTCTCTATTTTCCTTTAGTACATGTGCAATATGTTAAGTCGCTTTATTATCTTAAATTAAATTATTATATTTTAGCCAAAAATAATTTAAAGAGGATTAAAAAAGGAAAAGCTTAAAGTAATATTATTATTTAATTGGATTTAAAAACCAACATTATTCCCCCATAATTAACTCAAAGTAGCTTAATTATTATGTAACGATTAGCTAACTAAATTATCACAATTTTATTTTATTGCATAATTAAATTATCGAAAACTAGATTTCATTAAACTAAATAAATTAATTAACCAAACCAACCTATTAATTTAGTTAACATTAATTAATTATGAACTTAATTACTTTATTCAATAAATTGATTAAACAATTTCCTAAAGGTGCAACTCTTAGGTCCAAGCCCAGGCCAACCTGAGGTTAACCCCAAATTTATCAACCCATGCCCAACCTGAGCTTAACCCAACACAACTCGAATTGGGCTCAGGCTGAGTTGGGCTAATTAGGCTTGGGCAGATTTGTTGGGTTTAAAAAAATGTGTATATTTTTATGTACCCATCTTTTATTAGTAAAATTCATTAAGAATATGTCTAGATTCTCATTTAAAAATGTTCGTACACATTGAAAAGAAATTTCTACATAAACATAAAAAAACATACGTATGTATTTGTTCAGGCACGCTTGGGTTGGTCAGGCCTAGATTGGGATCAAGCTACCGGAGACCACAACCCAAGCCCATCCAAAGTTTAGATAGGACTCGAGTTTTTTGGCCCAAGCCCAACTCACAGGCCTAAAACTCAGGCCCACCATGAGCAAAAATTAAGGCCCAAGCCCAACCCAAGGACCGAAAATCCTAGCCCAACCAATGCAAAATTTGTAGGCGGGGTTGGTCCAGACTCAGGTTGCACTCATTTAAGTTGCACCCTAGATATAGTGTCCTTTCTCTAGTTTAGACCCGTACTACATATGGGTCCATTAGTTTGATGCCAACATGGCTCCTTATGTTATACAACAGTTGTAAGTGCAAAGTATTTAACAAACTTGTGCTTTGGGTTACTTATTTAATTAGGTAATTTATTTTTGTGGTTAAACAATCCTAATTAACTTAATTAGGTAGCATGATTATTAATTGTTATTACTAATAAAACTATGAAAATTTTAATTTTAATTATTTAAGTAATATTTAATAATTATAAAAATTAATTCAAGTTTATTAATAAAATAATAATAATATTTATTAATTTAAATTAATAGCTCTCGAGTTTTTAAAATGTGTCACAAAAAATACAATTGAAAAACAGTAACAAGGGTTGGGTTGGTATCAGGTTGAACCCTATAGGGTTGGGTAGGTTGGCATGGATTTGACTCAACCCTAACCTGACCCTTTCATCCTTCCACTCAAACCCAACCCAACTCAATATTATGTAGTTTTTCAACCTACCCTGGCAATTTGATACCAACCCAACCCGTTCTGTAGTCTTTCAATTGTATTTTTGTGATACTTTTTGAAATTCGAGAGTCGTTAATTTAAGTTGGAAATTGACTTATGGGTTCCAAGATATTGTTTCTACAAGGTGAAAGAAAAAAAAAGAAAAAACTAAAAATAAATAGTGAAAAAATCATATACTTTAAGGTTAGGAGTTAGAAGCTAAACCAGATTACAAGAATGCCCTTTATATGGGTAGGGGTATCATGACCCGATGGCTAGGGTTAGCCAAACCTGAACCCGATTTGGGTTAAATAATCAAAACTCTAACCTAACTCTACACTTGATTTAAGTTAAAACAAACATGGAAAGAAATCCTAAGCTTTAAGGTTAGGGGTTAAAATCAAACCAACTTATAAGAATACCCTTTATATGTATAGGGATGTTATGGCTCAGTTGGCTAGGCCAGCCAAACTTGCACCCATTTAGATTAAATAATCAAAACTCTAAATACCTCACCCTACACCCTAATAAGCCTGACCCTAACCTGACCATGTGGGAGTGAGTCAAGTCGAATTTACCATGTAACTTGACCATTGACATTCCTATATGAGATCAGCCACTCTTACTAGGGTTTCAATTTGAATTGTGTTCAGAACAACTAAACATAACTCAAAAATATAATACTTGAGTTGGTTTGGATTGACTTGGATCAATTAGAAATGCCACAAGGCTCTTTCTATTTCAATTTTGTGTAGAAAGACCATGCATCGCATGGGTCCTCACTAATATATATACTTAAACAAGTGTATTTTCCTTTTTTTCTTATTTTTAATTTTTTTCATTTCATGCCATTTGTAAAAACAACTAATAGATAGTTCAATTCCCCTCTATTCTCTCCTCGAACAATACCTCTTAAAAAATTCATTATTCTCTTTTAAATTATCTCTAATTCCTATTTATCCTCCCCCTTTACTAGAGCCCCACCCATTTACACTCCTAGTTTATAGAAACTTCTAAATTATCTCCAACTCCTTATATTCTCTCCACTTCCCCACAAAAATAGGGCCCTACTTAGTAAGATTTGGTTTACCAATTGACATGAGGATCAATCCAACTAATTAATACATATAGTTCTATACATTATTTCCATTTTAGGTTAATATTTAACCACTTAATAATAACATAATTTACTAATTGCATAGTTCACCAATTCAAGAAGAATATATTGATAATATGTAAATATGTATATTATAAAATGTTTGGCGGGCTCAGAATGGGTCAGGTAGGGCTCGGGCTATCCGAGGCCTCAATCCAACACAACCTAAGTTTAGGCTAGGCCTAAGTTTTTGGGTCCAAGTCCAAATTTAAATTCAAAAACTTAAGACCAATCTATGCAAACGCTTTGGTTGAGCCAGGTCGAGATTGGGTTGGACCCACCCAAGTTGCACTTCTACCTCCTTTTGCCTCAAACTCTTTTAACAAATCCTACTCATCACATAGGTCCCCATTACTAAAATATTCTATAGGGAGAAGCCCATTTAATTGTTGTTGGGATTCAAATTAGGGTGTGCTACATGGTGCGATCACAAAGGCATATGCAAACCAACTTGATTTGTAGAGATACGACCGATTTGGTTTCTATGAAAGCCTTTTGAGCCTAGAACCATGAGGTTTATATGAGCAAATCAGGGTGAAATTAGGGAGAGACAAATTTTGGAGAGGACCGATGATGTTGGTAGAGGCAAACTACCCTTCCCCTTGGGAGAAGTTTATTTCTATTACCATCATCAAGATCCCATTGAATGTGTGTCACGTTTGTGTGATGGATTGCATCAGATCTTTCGAGGGGCACATGTCATGAAATATAACACCTTACTTCCTCTAGATTGGCACTAGGGGTGCAATCAAGTCGAGTTGTGCCGAACTTTGGCATGTTTCAGCTCGGCTTGACTAAAACATACTAGGTTCGAATTTGAGTTTGAGTTCGACTCGAATTATATTTTTCAGCTCGAGCTCGGTTTGCTTAAATATTCAATGAGCTCAAGTTCATCTCAAAAGATCAAAAACAAATATATATGTATACTGTATATATGATATTTTTATAATATGTATTATAAAATATATTTTTATATTCTATAATATATGCATATGTACGTATGTATGTATGTATGTATGTATGTATGTACATGTTAATTGAGCCAAACTTGCAAGCTTTCGAGCCAAACTTTTCATTGGCCGAGCTCTAGTTCAAATAATTAATCAAGCTTACCCTAAGGTTTGAACTTGATTCAAGCTTGATTAAAATCGAAACTAATCAAATTCAATCCCAAACTATTTGATTAAAACTCGATTCCATTGCAGCCTTATTTGGCACTTCCCATTTCACATTTAATGAACCTTCATTAATGAAAAGCCTGCTCATAACAAGAGCATTTAATCCATCCCGCCAACTTAATGACATAGCTGGCCATGTGCCATGGAAGTGTAACCTCTCCAGTCCCAAAGTCTGCGTTCTGTGAACCCATGGGTGCACTAGACGAGTTCACCCCACCAATCACAAATGCCCACGTTGGCGTGTTTAAAATTTACTCATTTAATGGACGTTTAGTTAAAGAATCTAGTTGAACCATTGCTTTGCTCCTCCCTTTGACAACATTCCTTCTTCTACAAGCCCTCCATGATAGAGCCAAGCAGAATAGCAATAGGGAGGATTGAATTTGAGTTTGTTCCCCTTTTTCCCATATATAACGTATCGCTGATGATTTGAAGAGGTCGAAGGTATATTAATTGGAGGAGCGGGACTAATTGAAGGGAGCCTTTGAGTTTGAGTTCCATTACTACATGGCCTGTCTATCTGGTCACCACAGAGGTGTAGGTTACTTGAGAACGATGAAAAGTTGAACCGAATGAGAGCAGGGGTTATCAGAATCTCGGCGGAGAGTTTATTGTTTGATACATTGAAGAATCTAGGACTGGTTTGATTCAAAGGTGGGAGTTCTCTGGTTAACCGATTATCTTGCAAGTAAAGAGAGTGCAATCACTGGAGCTCAAGAAGGGACGATGGAGTGTTGTCAGAGATTTTGTTCCCCAAGAGGACAACGACCATTAGATGGAGTAGGTCAGAAATGGAGCTGGGGAAGTTGCTGGAGAACTAATTATTGTTCAAGAAGAGTGACTTGAGATTGGTGAGACCAGAGAGGTCGGGGATTTCGCCAGAAATCGATTTCCCTTTGAAGCTCAATACTCAGAGCTGATCGAGACGGTTTAAGCTGGCCTCGTCCAGGGTTCCTGTCAAGTTTAAGAACTCGACAACCATCTTTGTAACCCTTCTTGTCAAGCATTTCCTGATACCTTTCCAGTTGCAGAAGTCGTATCCTTCCCATGGAAGCAAGTTTGAAGGATTAACCACCGATTTTAGAGCTAGAAGCGCTTCTCAGTGACTTGATTCCGCTAGGGTAAGATTAGAAACCAACAAAAGAAAGGAGAAAACCAAAAGGCACTGGTGAGCTTCTTCATTCATAGGGGCACTTCCCGGTGCCGCCAGTGGCCTCGTCATTCATGGGGGCGCTTCTCGGTCTCTCGCCGCTGGTGTCTTCGTCATTCATGGGGGTGCCAGCGAGCTGCTATAATAGAGTTTGAAATGAAGAGCGGATAGGGAGGGGAGTTCAAAATGTATGAAATGAAAATATGGTTTTTGTATTTTTGTGTCCAGTTGAACCAGATTCTTTTAGTTGACGGCCAAACTTCTGCTAACATTATCCATCCCACGCTCAATCGACGTGGGCATTTGTGATTGGTGATGCACTCATACAGTGCACCCAGAACACGGACTCCCAAACCTATATTGGAGTTGCTCCTCAGAGAGCGTACCTTACATAATGTAATGAGAACTTAACATAAATGACAACGTCGGGTATGAAAGATGCTTTTAATACACAACTCTATGAGGTTGGTGTGAGCTGCGCTTTGGAAGAAGCAAAGTCGGATTTCTAGAGCGGTGGTCAATTAGCCTTAACCTCTCCGCTACTTGAACTTCAGAGATCTTCTCATTGCCAATAGTTTGCCAATCACGATTATCACTATGTCAATTGGCCAATCGAAACCTTTCTTTTCTAAGATGTAATGATGTTATACATGGCATGATCTTTGTTGTTGGTCCATGGCCGATCTTGACAAGGGCGTATCGTCATCCCCCTGATGCTGATCATCTAGGAGTTGCTTCTTTCTAAGAGGTAAAATCAGTATACGTGGCATAATCTCCATAATTGGTCCAAAATCTAACTTGACGATTGCAATTGAAAACTAGTGGAGGGGCATTGCTTCATAGGGGCTGGAATGGAACCGTCAACTTGTTGACCGTTGAACCAACCAATAATTCATTGACCTGAGCAGTTGAACCATCGACCTGTTGACCCATAAAATGGTTTTTGACCATTTTTTATTTTTTTAGTTGGGAACCATCCAGCCAACCGGTTTTGTTTTATCCTGATCTCAGTCTCTGGCCAAAAATCGTTGAATCGGCCAATGACCCATTAACCTGGGCAATCAAACCATTGACCCGTTCAATGGTTTTTGGTTGTTTTTTTATCTTTTTAATTTTTGTTATCAGAATAGGCCATTCGTTCGAACCGAACAATCAAACCGTCGAACCAAAAACCGGTGGCCAGAATGATTCTGTTTTCAAGTCGTATGAGTCACACACTCAAATGACATAACATGTATGGTACTGCTTAATGGACCTCACACTCTCAATTTTTTTCCTATAATTTTTGTTGTTAGAACGGGTCATCCGTTTTTTTTTATTTTTTTAATTGGGAACCATACAGGCAACCAATTCTGTTTTACCCTAATCCCATTCCCTGGCCAAAAACCATTGAATCGGTCAATGACCCATTGACCCGAATGGTTGAACCGCCAACCCGTTGACCCGTTCAATGGTTTTTGGCAGTTTTTCTTTAATTTTTGTTGTTAGAACGAGCCATCCGTTCTAACCAAATGGTCGAACCGTCAACCCAAAAACTAGTGGCCAGAACGGTTCCATTTTTGGGTTGTATGAGTCACACGCTCGAATGTCATAACATCTTGTTTTTTAAAACCGACTCGAGGACCGAACCGATCAGGGGTTCGGTTATTGGGTCGAACGGTCCGACCATTCAAAGTGTTCAATATCTATTAACAATATTTATAATAACTATTATATATTTAATTATATATATATATCTAACGATTTATATAATATTTATAATAACAATTATATAATTAATAAGAAATAGGTTGCTATCGTGTGGGCGCGAGTAGATTCCATTTCCTGCACGGATAAAGCACCCCAATCCTATTAATATATATATATATATATATAAAGATGTCAATGAAGTACTAAATGAGTATACGCATTCTGCCTTCTTTTCCCCTTGTTATCTTGCAATTTGAATGGACCTAACCCAAGCCCATCCTGGCGATATTCAATATTTTATTGCTCCTAGGTTCAAAACTTAGGGTCTTCGGTTGGAGCTGAGCTTGAAAATTCTGTCTAAGACAAATCGTAGTGGTGTTTGGCTTCATTGTTGTTTATCTAAAAAATGGCTACCACATAGGTGTTTGTCCAATGGAGTTTAAAATGTTGTCTATAAATGCTTTTCTCAAGTTGTGTAATAGCTATTTGTTGGGGAATGTGTTTTTGATGTTTCAGCACTTTGGTGTTTCCCCATCTAGATAACCCGAGCCCAACCTTTTCTTGGTTTGATTTCATTGTTGTTATATGATAAAGATATGAAACAAATTACATATAATTTTGATAATATATTGAAGGGTTTAAACCTTAAACAACATTAATAGTAAACAATATTCCAATAGTTTAAACGAAATTCAGTTTACAATCTAGAATTAATTACAGATGCTAGGCTAACAAATGCACTTAACCCTAGCCTAGGTCAGGCTAGGATCAAAATAGTAAGGTTAGGTTTGACATTTTAGCTTGGCCTAACTAAAACCCAAGGACCAATACTTGGGTTTCATATTTAGGTTGGGCATGGAATGGTCCTAAGCCTTGCCTAGTCCAACCAAATAGTAGTGCAATTGTCAATAATTTCAAACATTGACTACCATTAGGCCTTGTTCACTTTTTGATAAGTTACTTGCTCTGGTAAATGCATTTACCCATGTTCTTTTATTTTTCAGGTAAATAAGGCAATGACTAGGGGTGAGCATTTGGTTTATTCAGTTAAAAACTGAACTGAATAAACCAAATTTAAAAAAAACGAAATAAAGAAATAAAAACTGAACCAAAACTGAATTACAAGAAAACTGAAATTTTTGGTTTGGTTATTTCAATTAAAAACCAAATTTAATTAATATATATATAATATTATATATTATAACCTATAATATATATTATGAAATTGAATTCCATTATAATACATTATATATAATATATGAATATATAAATATATAGCATATTATACATTAAATGTTATATATTGTATATTATATATTACGTATTATATAATGAATTTCAGTTTATTCGGTTTTTTCAGTTAACCAAATTTCTAACTTTGAAAACCAAAATTCCTAAAAACCAAATTAACCAAACCAAATTACCCAAAAACCAAAAATAATAGAACCGAAAAAACCAAAATCAAAATTTTTGATTTTATCCAAATAATGCTCACCCCTAGCAATGACCATTTTAGCTATAAAACTAAATCTTATCCCATTCAAGTGTTGGCAACATTCCCATAAGTGAAAAAATTATTTATTCACCTAAGAGAAAGATATCACTTACTTGGAAAAATAAAGTTTTCCAGCTTCCAACATAAACCTAAAAAAAAAAAGAAAATAAATTTTTTGGTCAATGGAAACCACTTAAAAAAAGATCATGCATATATATATATATATATATATATATATATATGTTTGAGGGAGAGAGAGAATTGGACAGAACAAAACCAAATGACCAATATATGAAAAGCTTAAAATGCCTATTTCAGCCAACACAGCCAAAATATTCCACCTAATTTATTGGACGTAACCCACGAATATGTGGTGTTTATCTTCTGGAAATGAATAACCATTTTTTGTTCTCATCTTCCTTTTTCATGTAGTTCTCATCTTGATGTCTTCTAATAGCTCCCCATAGGGAATGAACTTATCTTCACATCACACCAAGTAATAACCATTTTTAGATTAATACCAAAATAAGGAAATAAATAAATAGATAAAACCTTATTGTAAAACTCCAAACTTCTTTACCAACACAAAACCTCTTATAAATTTAGTAATTGCTATTAGTTCACTAGCAAGGCCCTTAACACAATTGTGCCCAATCTCATTTCCAGTAGTATATATATTCTAATCTTTCTACCTTTCTAACTAGGTGAAAACATTAGCTTGATCAATTAATTAACTTCCTATACATTAAAGTTAAAATTTTTTTCTAACATTACTTTCATTTTTCTCAACAGCTGAAATGCCAAACGCTGAAATACATGCTTCATCAATTTCTAAGAATAAAAAGAGAACTCGGGACAGAGAAGATATTAGTTGGAAACACTGCACTGAAGTACAAGATGAATCTACTGGGAAAAGTGTAAGAGTGTGTAACTATTGTGGAAGAAGATACAATGGTGGTGGGATACAAAGGATAAAGGAACACTTGGCACATGAGGGAAAAGATGCACAGAAATGCCCAGAAGTTCCTCCTGGAGTTAAAGACCTGATCAGGCGTGATCTTAAAGCAAATGCTCTGAAGAAGCAACAGCAACAACTTATTGCATCTAAGCATATACAGATTCCCAACAGTTGCGATAATTCTACTAAAAATCGTAAAAAAGTACATATAAAGCCCAAAATTTCTTTATATAGTTGAGAGTTGTCAATGATAATGATATCTTGTCTAAAGTATTTGCAACACGCAGTTGCATAACGTGCAAACCGTAATAAGGATTCACTTGATTTGCAGTCAGAATTGGCATCAATATCGAAATTCACCGGAATTGGAATTGAAGTAGGCCATTCCCATAATTTGTTTGGTTCATACAGGAATGGGATTGAAAACTGAATTCAGCAGGAATGAAATTTCATTTCCTAAGGAGGGGCAGGGAATGACCAGTCTTTCAAATGGGAAAATGTCATTCCAGCAAGAATGAGAATTGGATTCCAATTCCAACCAACCAAACAGTTGGAATTGAAATAAGCCATTCCAATTCCGATTCCAGACCCCTATTCCGATGAATCAAACGGGGCCTTAAACTTCAAGTTAGGAACAAAATTGTATTAACTTTCAAGCTAGTTCAATATCCCGCCCATTGGTCTGGTTTTTGATAATTGCATCATTTAATTTTCCCCTCCCAAACATTAGATATCATTCATCTAATTAATTATGATTTTCTTTTCAGGCCGGAAAGAGCAAAGTGAAACTTCAGTGCATGCCTACCCACAGTGTGTTTGGGAACAGAAATGAATCCCAATTTGGAGGAGACTCATCCCATATGGTACAAGCTTCTCCTTAAATTCCTAGAAGTATTGCTTTCTCTTTATTGTTAATTTTCTTGCAGGGAAAGTATGCAGTGTAGGCTATATTATTAGTACGGAATTAAGGCTCCGTTTGGGAAGAACATAAATACAAATATGCACAATGTAAATACAGGTTTAGAAAAACAAAATATATACAAGGCTTTGCACTGTATATATTTATATTTGCATTCTTTTCAAATTGAGCCTAAATAAATTAAATGACATGATAGGGTAGTAGTTGACCTGAATCTTTTAATGGATAAGTCATTGAGTAGATTGTATTGAAGGGAATTTTTTATTGATTATCATACTCCTAAATATTTTATTATATGACTGTTTGATTCAATGAAAAGCAATAAGCAATTCAGTTCAGCTACTTCAAGTCCAAAATCTTCATTAATAACCATGGGAAGGTGACTATTTATTGGTGATTTCACTTATCATTTAGGTTTGTTAGCTCGGTCTAATTGTTTTATGATTGGTTTATATTTCACCATTTGTATTGATCAAACTTTGCTTTTTAATAACCACTTTCTTTTTTTTCTATTTTTCCTTATAGGCCATGATGATGGATATGGAGATTCCCTCAACAAACACCACCACCTTGGAAGTTGAGACTCATCCTGAACCTGAGCGGAGGTCAACTAATGGAGTAATTAACCTTGTTCTTTCTCTAAAATTACATTTTTATAAATCGTACGTTCAAATGCATTGTTACCATATACGGTCCTAATAAGTGTCAATTTTTAGATTGTTGAAAGGGTAACAAATATTGAGGTTCAACGGCAACAACTACAAGACCTTGAGTCTAAAATACAGGAGTTGCATCAGTCAATAAGACAACTGATTGAATGTAAGTCATCAGAAATGCTCGAGGGGTTGATTGAATGTGAGAGAATAATGCACCAAGAATTCACCTCCCTATCGCTCCAAATTGAGAAATCTTCTACAATTTCTAAAGAAAATTAAGCAGACAACCAAGAGGTGACCAATTTACAGGTACGTAATTGCTCTTGATAGTTATTCACCCAAGACGAATCCAAGCCTAACATTGGGAATCAATATAATACTCGAATAATAAATTTTAGCTACCAAGATGAGCTATATATGCACTAGTAGATGCATGGTAGCATAGTACAAACTAATTTAGGCTTTGGTGGCTCCGGATCTTCTACTATTACGCTTTACCCTCTCTTCTCCATTGCTCATATTTGCTTTCGTCAGCTCCTTTTCTCTGTAGATCAGAAGAAGATGAAGATGGATTTCATTAATGCATGATCTTGATTCTCGATTCATTTACAACTTCTCTAACACACGCATTGAGAGCCTCACCAAAAGATTCCCCCCCTGCATATTGTTGTCTGCCCTTATTTCGGCTCCTTCATCTTCAACACCTACCGTTTGACCTCCATCACCAATACCAGCTTTGACATCTCCACCAGCTTCCACCCTTTTCTTTTTATTAGAGAATATCAATCTATTCATGAACCTGACCTAATAGCTTAAGCTTTTAGGTTGAATGGTTCTTTGACATGGTATTAGAGGCATTTTGACCAAGTGGTCTAGTGTTTGATTTTCATTATCTCCATTATAATTAATTAAGTTTCATCACAAGGTATGAGTGGGCCTGTGCACATTTACACTTCAAGTCCAATGAGCTTTTGTGTGAGGGGGAGTATTAGAGAATATCAACATATTCAAGGACCTCACCTAATAGCTTAATTAAGCTTTTAGGTTGAATGGTTCTTTAAGACTCTTTCACCTTCTGCCCCATTTCCTCCCATGTCAACACCAGCTTCTACCCCTTCTCCAATATCATAAATCTCTCTACTCTGTTGCCTCACTTCCCTCACCACCTCCATCATCTCCTTCTCCCTCGTCCTAACACCCCATCTAGAAGTTTATCACGATGTTCAATGTACACTCAAACCCCGCCATTAGTTAATTGAACAGAGTCACTATGCATTTCAAAATGCACTAATGCATGGGAGATTTTATTTTCATTCAATTTGGTCAAGTAACTCTTTGTTTTCAAATTCTTTGACAACTTCATTGTAACTATGCATTTCTTTTATTTGCAGACAAATGTGATGTTTCCAGAAGCTTTAAATTTTCCTTCTTTCACTGAGTTGGAGAAAAGAGCGATTATATATGCTTTATTTAACCCCAATAAACCGATTAAGTAAGCAAATGCAGATATCGTCATCATTATTATATATTATTATTTGTTGTCACATATATAACATCAAAAACAATCCTTTTATGTAGAGAAAATTTGGTAATTCTGCGGAGGTATCATCTAACTAGGTCTGAGATTCTTAGCATGAAAGATGGCGAGTGGGTTTCTAGTGCTGTAAGTTGTTACCGAGACAAAGGTGTTTTGCATTGTATATATAATATAATCTCCATATGTAACAAGGAATTAGAATGGAAAACTTTGTTTCTCATGCAGGTTGTGAACTGCATCGTGGATGTACTTGTACTTGAACAGTTCACTAATGATGATTTGGTAAAACGCTACTACTTTCCCTCATATTTTGCGGTAAGCTCACAATTAATACATTAAATCACTAAAACAACCTTATCTCCTATCTACTCATTTTCCTAGTTGCAAACGCAGGAAAAGATTCTAAAAGATGAACCCCCGAGTCTTGATGAGTTGAATGCTTTTTATGACCCAAGCCTACTTAGATATGATCTATGGCAATATGACATGGTATATTCTTGGATAACCTACCTAATAAATAAATTATAAATTAATTCAAAATTACAACTAATTACTATACATATTTTTCAAGCAGTTATTCATCCCACTTTGCATCCTGCACCACTGGTTCCTATATGTCATAAATCTAAGGGACAAGAAGATGCAGATTCTTAACAGCTTACCAGAGTTTATAATCCAAATAGAACCCAAGCATCATTTTAGAATGGTTTGTATTGCCATAATTACTACTGTGTTAATTAGTTGTTCTTGTCATCCCATGTTGTTATATGCTAATCAAATGTTGTGTTTATCTAATTTCCAGAAAGAAACTTGTAGCCAAATACTGAGTCACTTGAGCGGAACACCCATGCCAATTACAGAATGGGGTGTAGAATTTACTTACCTTCCAATTCAAAAAAACAAGTAATTTATTTGATAATTGATGTATTCAGTTTTTTTTTTTTCTTTAGCATCATTAGTAAACATAATGGATCAAGCGGAAAAGTCTAAAATGGTGGTTGTTATTGTAGCAGAAGCGATTGTGGTATATTCATGATAAAGTACATGGAGTATTGGGATGGGCAATTAACAAAGTCCTTTTCACAGGTAAATTTCAAATGCCTTCCTTCTTTTCTATACCTTATTTCATGAAATTGTGTATTTCTTTCACCATTATATTTTATTACTTACATATTGTTTAACATAGGATGATATTCCATACTTTCGCCGGAAGATTACAGCTGATTTATTGTTGCACTCAGAAAATAAGATCAAATATTTACAATTTTGAAGAAGCAAAAGGGTTAATTTTCTCAGGTTTTTTATTTTTCTTACCTCAGTATTTGTATCATGAATTTATCTTTTTTTTCGTTTCCATGATATACCAAATGGACTCCACCTAGCCATAGCCAACTATTATATTTTCGAGTCCCACAAATAGGCCACTTTATATTGTCTGTTCTACTCTCTCGGTACATGTGTAAAATTACATTTTCATATATATAAGAGCAATACTAAGCATAAGAGATCAGATATGTACACCTTTGCATAAGCCACCACACCATTTAGGAATGGGGTGAAGCTTCTCTAGGGTAATCCTAAGCGCTCTGCAAACTGTGCAAGAAGAAACGCTAATAAAGGAGGACCGACCTCCAATAGAGTCAAAACTCCACAACGAATTCTCATAAACTGGTGAGCAAAATGACAAGAGGAGTTATTAATCAAATCGAAAACTGATCAAGAGGTGGTTACAAAGCCACAAGCCATGAATTGTAATTTCCAACCACGCCAAAAATTACAAAAGACAACATCATCCGTAACTGCCACCGAACACACCAAAGAACTGCTGACTACAAGATGTCTTCCAAAGAACGCTAGAGAATTGTAACGTCCATCCACAATGTTGGGGAACGGACAGTCCATTCACAACGCCAGAAAACTGCAACTGTCATCTGAAAAGCCAGTGCCATCCAAGGCATTGGAGTACGAAATCAGCCATCTAGTATGTCAGAGAAACATAAAAGCGGAGAGAAAACTATTTTGGAGCACCATCTCGGCCATCTAGGACGTCGGAGCACGAAATTAGCTAGCAAGCACTATCTTCGGCATCTAGGACATCAGAGAATGAACTCAACCATCTAGCATTAGCTCAGTCATCTAGGACATTAGAAAGCCCACAGAAAGAAAGCAAACAAAGAAACACAAAGAAGATGGGAGAAACAGAGAAAGAAGTGGGTGATACTCGAGAGATCTAGAGAAATCTCAAGAGAAACAGAGATCTCAAGAGAGAGAAGGGAAAAAACACAAAAAGAGGGGAAAAGCATAGACGACGGGAAGCATAGATCGCAGGAGAGAGAGGGGGGAGAAAGCACAAGGAGGGAAAAACAAAGAGGGGAAAAAACAACCTTGAGAGATCTCGAGAGTAAAACCTCTGAAATCAGAGAGAGAAGGGGGGTGTGACCCTTGGCGGTCACCCCAAGCAATCTTCTAAATGGCGGAGTTTCCTTTTGGTTGAAGCGATGGGGGCATGCTCTGTCGCTTCTCTCAAGGACTACGCCCTATTGACACTTCTAATGTTAAGTTTGTAGGCTCAAATAATAGGACGCTAGAGTCTAGATTTGCTTTTTATATATTTTTAAGGGCAAAAATTAACTAACTCTGTTCTTATTATTTATATATTGTCTTAAAGTACCTCCAAATTCTCTGAAGTCGTCATTAAATACTAACAAAAAAATGAAATATTCAATTTTGTCCTCCATAATTTCTCAATTTTTCAAAATAAAACTCAATTAATAAAAAAATTATTACTTCTTTTTTCATCGTTGACCCCATCAAATAGACCCTGTCCAAGTCAAAGACCTTCATTTGTTGAAAGCATTGCTAGAATTACAATGGTAGCATCTTTCAATCCTTCCTCTGACTCTGCATATCTAACCATTTAGAACAGGAGAAGCTCTAAGGCGCATCTAAAGACACCGTCTGCTGTTGGGTTCGTGTTGCATGATATCAAACCCCTATACTCTCCTCTACTATTTCTAAGGAATGTAAATCAGCTCCTATTAAAATACTCAAAACAAAGTTTATAATCTTCCAATGTGAGACAAATTCAAAATTGGGTTTTGTAAGAAAAAAGCTAATTTTTCAATCAAGTTTGCAGGTGCAATTTCTCATGTAATTGACCAATCAAACCCATTGGATTTAATCTCTTATGAGATTAAAATCCAACACCCTTTTCGTACGTCTTGGGAGTTCATGAGACAACCCAAGAGATCCTTCGCCACTAACTTCTTATTCTTCGTCTTACAGATTATCTTGCTCAAGATCTCACCTATGAAACAGCCAATCAGCCTGACATCATACCGAGAAGAGTTTTATAGAGCAATACTTAACTTACCATGACAAGCAGTTCCCGGAATGTTTATCGGAAAAGAGTTGTAGCCTATATGAAAAGAGAAATGCCATTTGCCAAAGATCAAAGAGGACCATTAGTAATAAATTATAGAAAACCGTGAGAAAAAGTGAAAAAAAATTGCCAAAGATCATAATCTTACTCCTATCTCTCTCTATATCTGGTTTTATCCGTCCAAAAAAATACAGAGGTTCAAAACAAGACGACACAAGTTTCACATTAGAGGCAAGCGTAACCACCATTTCATATAAAATATAGCATCGAAGAAACCAACCTTCTTCATTTCCTAGAATGTGTTCACAAGATGGCCTCTGGACTATGACTCTAATGTGGATATCGCAAGGGCGTCAATGTCGGAAGTTCTTAGATGGTTTTTAGGGAGAATAATAGTTTAGTCCAGGGTCAGAATTTGTAGGTTTAAAGTACATTTGGGGTAGATGCCAGTTTGAAATTGATGTCAATTCACGGATGGATATAGATGTATAGTGTAGGTTTTTGAGATTTTGAATATTTATAGATTTGCAATGTTTGTCCTACTTTTTTGTTAGTCAATTTCCTAATTTCCTGAATGAAGGTTCTTTAAGAAATTTGCCCTATTATGTTTGAGAGATGTTCCCCATGTAATGTAACTGTGAGGTCCGTGTGAGGAGTAAACTAAACACAGATCTGGCCCATGATCAACCCTTGAACTGAGCCAAAGAATATAGAACAGAGGCCGAATATGCTTCTCACAGAGCATACCTCATGACTCCGGATCTCTTGCTTACCTCTACCAACAACTACTCCCGTGAATTGGAAATATCTATCCTGCATAAAGGATGAAATGTTCTCCAAGTGACTGCCATGTTATCGATCCGAATTCATCCGAGATGTTAACAATACACGGTTAGATGCGGTGTGAGGCCTGTATTTGGAGCAGATCCCAATTCTGTAGAACAAGGACAAATTAGTCAACTTATGTTAACCGAGGTTATTTTGGTAATTACATGGATGTTCAAATATAGCATAATTAACGAAAGGATCATACAACCCCACGGCCCCATCTGACCACCTCGCTCACGCTTCGCTCGCTCTCTCTCTCTCTCTCCGACCTCCAACTCGAAGCGGGAAGAACGGTTTTCACATTCTCGTCTCCTCCTCTGCATTCCGCCACAAAACACTCCCTCTCCTTCTCTCCCTCCGAAAAACTTCTCTCTGTCCCCCTCTATCTGGGATCTTCCATCCAAAACTCCTATCTTCTCTCTCAGACAAAAGAAACAAAACCAGGCATTCTGCGGATTTCAGGGACCAAAGCACAGATCGGACGGTGTCGGTCCATGACGCGCCTGCCTCGGAAGCGGCAGGGCTTGCCCAAAGACGACGATTTGGCGGCAGACGACGCCGGAGACTCGGTGGCTACTGAGAATTGTTCGTCTTCTTCGGTTGAGTTCGAGCCGCATTCATCTCCGTCGCCAGTTGCTGATACAGAACCAGATAGCGAGGCTAAGGACAAACCTGTTCGGGTTTACGCAGATGGCATCTATGATCTCTTCCATTTTGGCCATGCTCGATCGCTCGAGCAGGCGAAGAAACTGTAAGCTTCTCCGACGTCGTTTCTAGTTCTCTGTAGTAATAACTGTTGGATTGGTTTAGACATCAAGAACCTTGAAATGGTTCTTTCAATGCAGAGTATCTGATATTGAAATGATCCGAATTCATCCATAATTCTTTGTTTTGTAACGAATTCTGTTTAATAGTAATCTCATTACCAAATTATTTGTAATTTTACTGGTTTATTGATAATGTCAACTCGATTAGATGATTCACTCATTCTAGGACAAGTAATATGTTCTTCTGAGATTTTGACTTCGTTAAGCACACGTTGGTTTGCTGTTGCAATTCCAAGAATATCCATAAATATATAATTATTGTAAATAGAATTAATTATGGAATTGTATCTAATTTGCGAGCGGGATATTTAAATAGATTATATTATTTTATTAAAGCTAAACCTATAAGGTTCCGACATTTTTTTGTTGTTGTTTCTTTTTCTACCAAAAAAACAAATTCTTTTGTTTTGAGTTATTGCCAACTGCCGCTGCCGGTGGTTGAAACTTGGAAGTAGGAGCATTAGTGTGAATAAGGATGATACTTGATATGTGTTGAAAAGGATTCATGTGTAAGAATGGGACTGTGTTATTTAACTTCAACTTCTTACGAAAAAAAATTGTGTTTTCACCGTGAAATGTTTTTTTTTTTTTTAACTCTTCTGTCATCTCTTTTGGGTCTAATTGCTCCTTGATGAACTTATTCTTCTGGTACAATCCTGAAAACGTATTTTGGGTCTACTTTACAGCGACTATTTTCTAATTGAACAAATAAGAATAAACATCTTTAAGCCAAGGCTTGGCTAAAGTCTCACAACAATGGCAAGCTATTAAGATTCAACTGCTTTTCCTATTATAAAATAGTTTACTTATATTCAATTAGCAAGGTAGATAGATGGTGCTACCCATTTTTCTTTTCCCTCTTTATTGGTGATGCATCACCAAGTTCTTTAATCAGAGAATCCTATTAGACATTGCAACACCTGCTTGCTATTTAGTTGTTATCAGAACTTTAAATCCTCTGTTTCTTTTTCCTTTTTCTTTCCTGCTGATACAAAAGCAACCACAATCTTCATGGCTTGTAGTTACGAGGCCTTTAATGTGGATATAAGGATGATTCAATACAGTGGGCTCCCTTGGAGATGTGACAAGGTTTAGAAGTCATAGGAGTTAGGATGCAGCTGCCCCTAGAACAGTTCGTCTTGACCTTTGGATTGTTTGACAGTTTCTATTTTACTAATTAGGTACTTTTGGCAGTGTAGCTTTTAGGTTTCTTCTTGAAGAACTGTGATGGTGGGCAACAAGAAGTGTCCTACTTCATTTTCCTCGAGTTAACTGTTTATTTCTATAGAGAACTGGATTATAATGGTTGATACAAGTACAACATTACAGGTAATGGATTGCATGAATGCTATCAAAGGTCTTTTGATTTCAGTAGCAAGAGTTTCTAATGCCATGAAAATACAGATTTTGCTTTGGACTATATATGTCAAAAAACTTTTAAAATGGAAATACATAGAAACATCTACCACACTGTGTAGGGCAAGGCACAGTGCTCATTACTGTGGCCTGGAATTTTATTACTCTTTTGTGATGGATAGGAATTTCTTTAGTTTCTGGATCATGGTCATTATATTTCCTGCTTGGGAATATCCTTAGCAAGGCTGTATGCATCTAAGCCTCAGTTCCTGTTTTTCTTTTTTTCTGTCTTTCTTATTTATTCTTTCTGGTTATTTGTCAACTCAGGTAAATTATAATGATGCTAGAAATACCTATGTTGTTCTGAGTTTCTTCATCTACACATTTTTTTCAGGTTCCCAAACACATATCTGCTTGTTGGTTGCTGCAACGATGAGGTTACACACAAGTACAAGGGGAAAACTGTTATGACTGAAGCTGAACGATATGAGTCCCTTCGTCACTGCAGGTCCTTGTCAATTAAACTTAGTGATCTTAATTCCCTCCAGAAAGTATAAGAAACTTACTAGTTCTGACGATATCTTAAATATTCTATGGAATAAGGATTTTGAGGTCATTTTGGTGAAGATATGCCACATGTTTGGACAGTCTTTTTTGTAGTTTCATCTTGCAATCTATTCTGGTCCAATTTCCTTGATTTATTCCCTTACATGATCACTTGACAGGCATCCATATTCCATTCATGATATTATTTAGTTTATCTTGATTTTTCATGCTTTTATTCTCCCTTGGAACACTACTCCATAGCATAAGATGAAGAAATGTCATGGATTTAATCTATCCTAGCAAAGGAAAGTATTAATATAGGACATTGTAGAGCCATATTGAGACAATTAAACTGCATATTGCTATAAACTTGTACATGCTTCCTTCTCAAAAATATTTTTGTGCTAAAAAATGGAAGTGGTGATGCCAGTTGTGGGATTCAAATCCTATTATGTGACATCAAGTTTAGGCCTTTCAGTATTTCTTTTTATCTGTTATATGCGTAGAAGACATATTAGAGAAGTAGTTTCCTGCAAGTAGTTAATTCTAAGAGAGCTAGGAGAAGGCCAAGAAGGGTGTTGTTGAAGTAGTGAGAGAAGACCTGACAACTCATAATATAGCAGAATATATGTCCATCAGTAGAAAAGAACATGGGATTCTTGTGGCCAATCTTAGGTATTCATGGGCAATGTTTTGTTTATTTGAGTTGATGTGAACTCAAATGAGGCTGAGTTGAATGAAGGGAAACACTTGGGAGGACAGAAATTAAGAATCTATGCCTTTCATGAGATTATTTTGGTAGGGCCAGTAATGATTAGGTCAAGTCAATTGAGATGGTTCCATCATGTATATAGAAGAACAACACCTGCATTAATGAGTGATCTGGTATAAATTGAGGGTTTTAAAAGAGCAAGAGCAAGGTAAGGCCACAACATTCTTAGGTTGGAGTAGTAAGAAAACACTTGAGTGATCCAAACTGATAGGGGCATTACAAGGCTTGAGATTTGCAAGAAATCTAAATATGAGGAAATTTGTTGTAGAAGAGGAAGATAGTTATAAAATGGATGCCACACAACAAACAAGGACCTCGGCAGTATTGACATCACTTGTAAAGCTGAGAGCCCTAGCTTCAGAACTGAATGCAAGGTTTCTATGGACCTATAGATCAACAAGCGTGATGGCTGATGCCAATTCCTGATGGCTAGAGAAAGAGTGAAAGGGGAACAACTGTATTGGGGTATTTTGTAATAGGAAACAAAATTAGCAGAGGAGATAGGCATCAGCTTCATTTGGGGAATGCTTGGCATTCCTTCTTAATAAAGGTTATACTTTATTGGGATAAGGTTTAGATGATGGTGATGATAAAAGTTATAGCTACGAATTTAAAAAAAAAAAAAAAAGAAGCAAACCCAAATGGTTGGGATCAGGATACTGATCAAAAAAGAAGAGTTGATATGAGGATTTGCTAAAGTGAATCAAATAAGAAAGAAAGAAATATATAAAAAAAGAAAGATGAATTGGTATAAGAATTTGGTGAATTGAATCAAATACTATTCCATCTCAATCACTTCTCCACAAACAAATAGCATGGATGCAAACCCAGCTCTGATCTATGCTTCAATTTCTATTACAAACCTTGTTAGCATGGAGGTCTTTTATTCGTTGAAAGAAAACATTGATTGGTTACAAGAATCTTACCTAAGATATTGATTCCCTCAGCTGTTTCCACTCCCATTTTGCTATCACAGACTATCATGATTGTACAAAATTCCTTTCCTTCAAGTTTTCTAACTATGCATTTTGTTTTTACCACAGGGCTCAATAAATAGTTAATAGAATCACCAAATAAATGAAAACATATAAAACATGAAGTTAGTTCCTTTTAATAATTTATAATAAATGCTTATAATGAAAACATGTATATACGGCAGTTTTTCAGTTACCATCTTTTTCCAGATAGCAATTCCCTGCTCCTAATCTCACCTTCTTTAAACAAGAATGGGTATGAGTAGTTTCTTGATTTTTCCCGTTGGGATTGTTGGTGACAGTTCAGTCTATATTGTTATAGGTGGGTCGATGAAGTTATTCCTGATGCTCCATGGGTCATCACAGAGGAGTTCCTTGATAAACACAAGATAGACTATGTGGCCCATGACTCTCTTCCGTAAGTTTAATCAGCTAATTTCTTTTTTCAATTTTTAAGTAGTATATTTTAAATTTTATTGGCCATGAAGACTCTTAAGCCTTAGTTGTTGACATTAATAATAAAATGGACGGTTCTTTGGCTGCAGTTCTGGATAACTTATTATAGAGACCTGATTCTTCATTTTAAATTGATTCTGTTTAGATATGCAGATGCAAGTGGAGCTAGCAATGATGTCTATCAATTTGTTAGTTGTTTCCCTTGTTCCTTCCTGATAATTGTTAGCATAATTTGTTGTTTGCTCAAATATGCAGATTAACTCTTATTAGTGTACATTTAATGTAGGTTAAAGCAGTTGGGAAATTCAAGGAGACACAGCGCACAGAAGGGGTATCAACATCAGATATTATAATGAGGATTCTTAAAGATTACAATCAGTACATAATGCGAAACTTAGCCCGTGGTTATTCAAGGGAAGACCTTGGTGTGAGCTATGTGAAGGTGCAATCAGATAACATAATTTTTAATTGTTTATATTACCATGTAATAAAGGATACCTTGATTCGATTACATGCATACGAATTTCTGTTATTGTTTACATTACCATGCATACATAAATTTTTTTACTCCACTTTCTCTGTTAGGCTTATGTTCTTAATGAAAGCATGGATCCTTATCTTTTTTTTTTTTTTGGTGGTAGGAGAAACAATTGAGAGTGAATATGGGAATAACCAAATTGCGAGAGAAAGTAAAGGAACAACAAGAGAAGGTGGGACAGAAGGTTTGTACTTCCTGATCCAAAATGTAGCTTCTCAATCAGATGCATATTAGGATTTGCTATTATCTATTGTTTTAAAGTTCTGAAAAGTATTCTCTCTTTATCAGTAAGGTTCTCTTTGTTTAGAAATTGTTACTGATAAGTAGGATTCTGTAAAATGTTAAACATTATCCCAAAATGGATAATAGGATTTGCTATCTTAAATCTGTATGAGACTTCTTAAATGTGCTTAGGATAGTTACATTAGATTCTATGCTGGATTTCTTTTCCTTCTATTTTTGTTTCTTTTTCTATTCTCTTAAGTTCTGAAAACTAATTTGGTGATTCTCTGACCAAATAGATTAGGCCAATGTGGAATCACATCACTGTATTGTTTCATAGATGTGTTAGTGTACAAATTAATATATTTGTCCTACCTGAATCCAATTTTGGCTCAACCTTGTTCATGTTGTTCACTTGATATAGGTGCCACATTGTGTAAACTTATGACATACAACAGCACATGGCCATTATATTCCATATTAGATTGTTCCATGTTTATAATTTAGTCATTTTACCCGGGTGACTATACTGTTTTATCATTTCTATTTTACAGTAAACTTGTTGCATATTCACTAATACTTTACATTGCCATGGGCTGTTTATGACTTTTAAATTTTGTATATTTATGTAGACATATATGGTGCTTGACAGTAATTCAAATCCCATATATTAGTGGCCTCTGGATTGATCAACATTTTTCAACCCCATAAGTCCCATCTCAGCCATATATCCCACCATGTATTGGAATTTTTCTGATAGATGTGAACAGTCTCAAGTTTTAATATATAATTAAAGAATGGCCTTACAGAAGGCTTATGTTGGTCATTTAAGCTAAAACTTGCCTTGTGAATGGAGGGCAATAAGAGGAACATTTATGGTCTTTTTGGACCCTTAACAATATAGCTATATGGAAGATACCTAATTATTTAGACTAGAAGATCTTTCCACTGCATAATCATATAGTGTGCAAAATCTGCATTGTTTGCTAGTTGACTCCTTTGGAGAAGTTAGTTAAACAACCAAGAAATTTTACATGTTGAAACATGTTGGGGGAGTAAAAAGCTCCATGTGTTCCATGACAGAAATTGGGTGGTTCTAAATTTTGATGTTTCGATTTTCAAAGGCAATAATTCGGAACATATTATTTCATGGAGTTTCACCCATGAACTAATCATGTAAATGCACATTTAAGTATTCCTGTCTCAGCGTTTGCACTGTTTCAAGTAAACAACAAATCTAATTTTATCTGTCTTCATTACTTGATTTCCAAGTAATATTTTGTTGGGAATGACAGTTTTCTGATGGCCTTAAGGTGTGTGTTGGTTTCAGTTGCATACTGTGGCAAAGACGGCTGGTATGCATCATGGGGAGTGGGTTGAGAATGCAGATCGCTGGGTTGCAGGTTTCCTTGAGAAGTTTGAGGAAGGTTGCCACATAATGGTAAGTTAGAGAATAGGGAGCTATTATCTTCTTCTAAACTTCTAGCCATTACCTATTACCTCATTCTATCTTCTTATCTTTTTAAACAGGAAACAGCCATCAAAGATCGCATCCAAGAAGGCCTGAAGAGGCAGCAGTCCAAAGCCACGGAAAATCTACTCCTGGATGAGTAGTCTTGAGATGAATGGTTTCAAGTCCTATGTCTAAAATGTAGGATAAAGTAAAACAATTGAGATGCAGGAATCATTGTTAGTATGATTTCTTCCCTTTATTATTATGCTGTTATATGTGCTTGTAAAGTTGGTGGTGCAACATATGATGAAAATAGTAAAAGTGCAATCTATGTGTGCCACTGCACAAAGCAGATTGAGAATTGTACCAGTGTCTTCATCCATTAAAAGCCTCATTTTTTAGCTCTTATTTTTATTGATTAAATACCATATCCTTCCATTTATTTCATGATTAATCAAGGGCGCTTCTGTGCTTTATTCCCTTTGATGGTTATTTCATGCTTTGAATTTGTGTACTTGTATCTTGTATGGCTAAATGCAAGGTTCGAAATATGGCAATGTATCAGTATGTATCTTACGACACATATCGGTAAATAGATAACATAAGCAAATGATTTAGACTAGTTCAAATTAATCATCCAATTTGTCTTGACACGACCAAAAGACATTCTCATGCTTTCCTGAACAGCAGCTAAAATTAGCAAATTCTGAATCCGAAATCACAATAAAATTATCCCAACCCTGCTCAGCAGCTAAATTAGCGCTCTTAATATAGCCCCCAGATCTGCTTCCAAGGGGGCTTAAAATACTTCTCAGCTCCCCCATAAGGAAAGATTTACCCCTCTTCCTATCTTATTCATTGGGCCCCGTGTAGCACCGAATGCATTGAATAGCCTAAACGACAAGCAACAATACAAGAAAAGACAATAAGATGATATACAAATTAGTCAAAAGATGCTTTGTATTGCATTAAAGGATGACAAGCATAACCTTACAAGTTTGTGTTGAAGGAATCTCGTGTTTAACTTTTACACGGTATTGGTACCACTCAACTATTTACCTCTCCTCAAAGAGTAACTTAAACCTTTGGTGCTTTGATATAAAAATACATCAAAATATTGAAAAATCATATTAGTATTTATAATAATGCCATTAGTATTCTTCCATACAAAATACACATGTTGCCCCACCCAAGACACACTAGATGACACTTTGACGGCGTGATGCAAGTACGGTGTGAAGGTACTTGATGGCATGGCGAAATGGCAAATTGTGACAAGGGAGTCCCTAGAAAATAAGTCCGGATCTCCTGCCCACGAGAATCCTGCTCATGTCTACCCACAACACATTATCCCCGTGAATTCAGAACATCTCCCCCTGCATAATACTATGCAAAGGATGAGATGTTCTCCATGTGTGACTGAGATAAATGTGGGCAGAGTTTGTGTGGGCAGGAGATCCGGACTCTTAGAAAATACCGTTGTCCATACTTTCGCTTTGCACTACAACTCTACAACATCCAGAACTGTGCGCAGATCCTCTGTAGCCAGAAGGTCCATAAACTCCAATAGCGGGGATTCACTAGCCCATACTTCTAAAGGTGATTTTACCGTTGAGACGGCTTACCTAAATGAATGCCTCTTTAATTTGGGCTATTTCAATTGGGCGTCCAAGTGGTGTTTGGAAGCCTAAGTGCCCTCCTAACTTGAAATTGTTTTTGTTCCTCTTTTTTAAGTGATGGACTTCCTAAAAAGATGAAATCTGTGATTGATGAGTGTTTATGTTTGAACTTTGAAACTGTTGATCTTGACATTCAGGCCTCGTTTGCTTTTCGGTAAGTTATTTACCCGGTTAAATGCAGTTACTTAGGTAAGTTTTTCTTAGGAAACACTTATCCGGGTAAGTGCATTTACCCATATTCTTTTATTTCTCATGTAAATAAGGCAATGACCATTTTAGCTACAAAAATCCATTATTAAAAAGGGTATTTTTGTCCCATTCAAGTGTTGGCAACTTTCCCCCTAGGTGGGAAAGTTATTTATCCACCTAGGAGAAAATAAACTCACCCTGGTCCCACATAAATTTGAAAAAAGAACATGGGATTCTTGGTCAATGGGAACCCAGATCCCACTGACCAACTTTCCTCCCTCTCAAAATCCGAAAAATGAATACCCCCTCTGTATTCTCATGTGTTTTGCGAAGCTAACCAGGCGGTGGTGGATTGGCTCACTAAGGAAGCTTTCAACGGCATAGTTGTGGACATTTCTTTTATTCCTTTGCCCCTTTCTCTCTTTGTTTTTTTTTTCGGATTTTGGGGGACAGTGCTACTCCCCTATGGCTAGTGGCCACCTGTTGCCATCGTCTTCTATAGCTCCTGTTTTCTTATTAGAAATAAAATGTTTTTAAGAAATTGTTGTTTTTGTTAAGTAAAACATATAATAATATGCCTTACCCCTTCCTAGCCCTTCCATGTAGCCACCTGGCTGCTAGGGGTGGATTCGAGCTAAGCCAAGCCAAATAGCTAACTATTCGAGCTCGGCTCACTAAGGCAGTACAAGGATTGAGCTCGAGCTTGAGCTCGGTTTGAGCTAGAACCTTGAGCTCGAGCTTGGCTCAAGTCAAAAGCCCATAAGCTCGAGCTCGTCTTGGCTCAAGCTCAACTTGAGAAAAATGTTTTAAATTATATATAAAAAAATATTTTTATTTGATAATTAAAAAATAAGAATTATAATAATTAGTTATTATTATTATATATAAAATAAAAATATTATATATATAATATTCTTATTGTATATATTATTTTCTATAATTTTATACTTATTATTATTATTATTATGTAGCTATTCGAGAGGCTCAAGCTCGACTCGAAGCTCTGTTGAAACCGAGCTGAGCCGAGATCGAATAGCTCGTGAAGATCTCGGCTCATAGCCACCCCTAGTGGCAACCCTCTCTTCTTCACTAGAGTTCCACTCATATCTCTCTCTCTCATGTTACCAATAAGCTTAACCCCCTCCTAAAATCTCTCCAAAACAATCTTTCCCATCTAAAATTCCTCATTAGACACCTCTTAATCTATATTATAAACCATCTAAAAACCAAAAACGTGGGTAAATTAATTTGGGTAGTTAAATTAATTTGTGAAATATTTTTTATATTTTCAATAAATACTAATATTATTGAATATTATTTAGTAAATATCAACACCTAAACTATAACTTCTCATAATTTTGGTAAATTGAAAATTTTAATTACTAAGAACTACTTGCTGAAAATTACTGCTTTTGGTAATTTAATTTCAGATTTTTTTAAAAATTAATTATTAAAATCAATAATTACTAATAATTAAAAATTAATTAAAATAATAATAAGTACAAATTTAGTAATTTAAAAATATCTGTAGATACTTTCAGTAATTTTGGCCAATTTATTAATATTTAATGATATTACCAAACAATAATTAAAAATTTTCAGTAATTTTTTAGTGAAAAATTAATTTCAATATATATAAATTTATTTTTATATTTTCAGTAATTTTTATATTTACTATAATTTTTTAGCAATAATTAGTGATTTTGTTAATTTAGTGAAACTTAAATTATAAAACTTCCAATTTTCAAATAAATAATTGGAAATTTTTAATAATTTCCATAAGTATTGGATACTACATTTATAATTACCATAATTAATGGAACTATATTTATGGGTTTGGGGGTTGTTTATAGGTTTAGGAGATGACCCCTAGGGTAGGAATGGCAATGGGCGGGTTTGGGGTGGGGATCATACTGCCCATCCCAACCTCGAGTTTTAAATTAATCCCTATCAAAAATTTTAGCCTACATCCCCGGTCCTCGATAGAGAGGGCTTCCCCATTGGGGACCTGAATCCTCGAATTTTTTTAATTAAAAGTTTGCTTTTAGAAAGGTATTTATTTAAAATAAATGAAAAATAAAAATAAAAATAATATTTTAAATATATTTTGATATATATATATATAATATAAATAATGTTATATATTTAATAATATATATATATATATATATATATATATATTTAATATATAATCAGGGTTGGGTGGGGTGTGGACTTCACTCCCCATCCCCAATTAAGTATTCCTATTAATTCCATCCCCACCCTATTGCCGCTAAGGCAATCTCCATCCCATACCCGCTTGATCGGGAGGTCGGGTACTTGGTGGAGATGGAGAAAATTGCCATCCCTATCCCATGTTGTATAACTCCATGGAACAATAAGTTTTAAGTCCAATTTCGACATCTCACGGGGACCTGCTATAATAATCATAAAATCTTTATATTATACAACATAAAATCTTTCAAACCCAATTGCCATGCTCAAGCCTGATTCAACCCAACCCAAGCCCGATGCCAACCCAAGTTTGTGTTAAATTAAGCTCAGCTTGGAGCTAGGTTGGTAAGCTGGAACTTGACCTCGAGTTGAGGCATGCTCAAGCTCGAAGTTTGTGGCCTAGATTGACCTCCAATCTGACCCAATCCGCTCAATTTTGCACCCCGCCTGGTAAACATTAATATTATCTTCTTTAACGCCATGAAAAAGAAGCATAAAAGAAAAAAGATAATTTATTATTGACAGACAAAATACCTAATTCCCTCTGCATCTTTATTGCAAAAGTCAACCCATGGTTTGCCATGTAAAAATATCAGGTTAGTTGGTATTATAAATTTATAACTACAACAGTTAACTTAATAAATTGATGATACAAACAGGTCGGGTATTAGTTGGTATTATAACTATATCAGTTAATAAATTGATGGATACAAATGGGTCGGACTTTTTTTTTTGAAAAGAGAAGAAATGTATTACACACATTAATTAGCCTTTACATTCTTATTTGATGTCGTCCAAGGAGCTAGAATCAATTAGCTTATGTTTGGTTTGAAGGAAAAGGTAGGAAAACCTATACAAGGTTTTTCCTTTTCCTACCTTTTCCTTCAAACCAAATATAGCATTAAGACTTAACACAATTAGTTAACTCTAACAAAGAGAAATAATAAGCATTGATGCCATAGATTAACAGAATTAGGGTGCTAGGTAGAGGTTTGGCAGTGTATGATGGGCAAATGGAGGTATCAGATCATTCAGCAGAGAAATTGAAGAGATTGGCAAATACGATCATTGTTGTCGACTACTACTAAACTACGCCTGGCCTTCAGTCAGACATAAAATAGGCAATGATGGTTGGCCCTTCTGCTCCTCACGCGGCGTGAAGTTGGTTATGAATTGTAGTTTTACACTTTTATCCGTCCAAAATGGTGGATGACGATGAGAAGATGGATAGAAATAGTGATTGCCATTGACACTCGGGTACGAGGAGAGAGAGATGGTTGGATGATGGATGGCCGCCGTTCTCCGGGTGTTTAAGAAGGAAACCTCCGAATGAAAAACCTTTTGGATCTAAATGGGTATGGTTAAGGGTTTTTTTTTGGGGGGGTACTTTTGTAATTCCATGGGTTGGTAGAAAACCGGGATGCCAATTGATGCGTTATGATTTTAATGGTATTTTTAGGGCAGTGGAGATGAGATTTATGGGTCCGTTTGGTTCTCAGTTGGAATCGGAATTGGAATGGTCTATTCCTAGTCTGTTTGATTCAGAAAGTAATGAGAATAGAAATCCGAATCAGTAAGAATGAGATTTCATTTTTAAGGGAAGGGCAGGGAATGGCCATTCCTTAATGGGGAAATGCCATTCCCTAATGGGGGAATGCCATTCCAGCAGGAATGGGAATGGGATTTCAATTCTGCCCAACCAAACAGTTGGAACCGGAATAGTCCATTCCAGTTCCGATTTCACACCCCTTTTTTTGCAAACCAAACAGAGCCTAAGAGTAGAAGAAGGTTCCAGGTAAGTGGACCAATAAGATTGCCCAAAGCATAACCTTTTTAGTTAAAGCGGTAAACAAGGTTTTTTTTTTTTTTTTTTTTTTGAAAATTGACAAGGTGGTGTTTTTGAATGTTATGGACCGATTGGTGCTGTCTTATCAAGGAAAAATGAGGTATGAGTGTTCCAACCAATGAGAATGTTCAAAATTAATTTTTTATATGATGGATGGGCTGATGAGGGAATTTTGGGTTGGAACTTAATTAGGTAAGGTTTTGAGGGTTTTGAGAATATTGACAGGTTCAGTCGTGCTTGGATTAGGAGAATATGAGGTACAAACATTCTGACCAATGGAATAGGCTCAAAATGAAATCTTTGATTTGAAAAGGGCAAATAAGGGGATTTTTTTGGCCAAAATTTAGCTAAGTAAGGTTTCTAAGGGTTCCAAGTGGTTTGGCAGGGCTTGATTTATTCAAATGTGTTTGGATTAGGAGAACCTGATGTACGAGCTTTCTTACGAATGAGCGTTCTAACCAATTAAAAGAATTGGTGGGATTTGATTGGTTTAAATGTGTATAAATTAGAAGAATTTGAGGTATGAGCGTTCTAACCAATGAAAATGCTTGGAATAGAGAATCTTTGTTTAATGGATAGGGTAGATGAGTGAGTTTTGAGCTGAAATCTAATTGGATAGGATTTTGAAGGTCTTAGGTGTGTCTGGATTAAGAGAATTTGAGGTATAAGCATTTCAACCAATGAGAAGGCTTATAATTGAATTTTTGTTTGTTGGATGAGATGATGAGGGAATTTTGATCTGAAATTTAACTGGATAGGGTTTTTAAGGATTTTAGGTGGATTAGTGGGGTTTGATTGGTTCAGTTATGCTCGAATTAGGAGAATCTGAGGTAGAAATGTTCTGACCAATGAGAAGGCTTAGAATTGAATCTTTGTCTGATGGAGGGGTCAATGAAGGAATTTTAGGCTGAAATTTAATTGCCTTGGGTTGTTGAACCTTCCAGGTGAATTGGTGGGGATTCATTGGTTTAATCTGCTTGAATAATTAATTGAAATATAAGGTATGAGCGTTATAATTAACATGAAGTTTCGAAATGAAATCTTTGTCTAGTGGATAAGTCGATTAGGGAATTTGGGTTTAAAGTTTAACTAAGTAGGATTTCTAAGGGTCCTAGATGAATTGATGGGGTTTGATTGACTTAGATCTATTCGAGTCAAGGAAATTTGAGGTATGAACATTCTGATCCACGAGAAAGTTTGAAATGAAATCTTCTTCTTATGGATAAGAAGATAGAGGAATTTTGAGTTGAAATTTAATTGGGCCGGGTTCATAAGGATCTTAATTAATTGGTGAGTTTTGATTGGTCTGAACATACTCGGATCAATAGGAATTTGAGGTATGAGCATTCCAGCTGCAAGAAAGCCTAGAATGGTATCTTTATTTATGGATGGGAAGATGGAGGAGTTTTGAGCTAAAATTTAACTCGACAAGGTTTCTAAGGGTCCAAGATGAATTGACAGGGTTTGATTAACTCATATTTGTTCAGATCAAGGGAATTTAAGGTGTGGACATTCTATTCCACAGGAAAACCTGAAATAGAATCATCACTTGACAAATGGGTAGATAGAGGAATTTTGAGCTAAAATTTAACTAGGTAGGTTTTTGAGGGTTCTAGATGAATTGATAAGGTTTGATCAACTCAAATGTGTTTAAATTAGGAGAATTTGGGGTATAGGTGTTCCGACCAATTTGGAATGGAATCTTGGATAGGTTAAGGGTTAAATGAATGAATTTTGTTATGAAATTTGATAAGTTGAGTGAGTATGACTTTTGGGGTTAAAGATAGGGTGGTTTGGTGTGATCAGTGAGATGTGGATGAGCAGTTTTACTCTTTGAAGGCCTTAGTTAATCGGAATCGTTGAAATGAAATCTTTGATGGGTTGTGTTGATGAGATCATTAGAGTTCAAAGCTTAAGATTTGGACTATTTGGTTCTTTGATATTTCAGGGAGAATAAAATAGTATGATCAAGTGTTTGGGGAGGGGGATCGGGCAAAGGATGGAGCAAAAACCAGGTACTAATGCTTTTGAATTGTTCTCTATATTTAAATCTTTCTTTTATGGAACTGGAAACAAACTTGATCTCCAAATTCAATCTTTTGGATTTGTAGAGATGTAAACAAATCGGTTCTATACAGATCTAACAATGAGATGATTATGTCCTTTTCTTTGTGATGTCCTATATGCAAGCTTTTGGAATGGGTTTGACTATGATACTGGTATCAAATTTCTAGGGGAGTTTGGTTATTCAAAGTCCTACAGCATACTTTCTTTGTGATGTCACAAATATCGAAAAGGAATGATATTGAAAAAAAAAACAATTTATAATTAATCAATCATGATTTCTAAAATCGGATTAGACCGGACAATCGGACCAAGAAAATCGAGACCGATTCCATTTTTCTTAAAAATCGTTGATTTTAATCAATAAACCATTAATCGGGCAATTAATCATTCGAACGATCGAATCATTTGACCCAATAACCAGACCCTTGACCGGTTCGGTTTACAGGTCGGTTTTGAAAACCATGCAATTAACCAATATCATGAAAGTTTGTGTTGGAAAGTGGTAACTAATCAGCTTGGCAAAGAGTTTGCTGTTGGATGTCTTATGCTAGTTGTAAAACAGATGCTTGGGCAACAGTGGCCCACATCAATCATCATGTGGGAACTTTGGAAGGAACGGAAGCGGAGAGGCTTGTACGTCCAATATACTGATTAGAAACATCGAACAGCGATTGGTGGACTGTAAAAAATAGTTTTCCACCTGGGTGGTGGGCGATTAATCATTCATATTAAATAGAGTCAGCCCACGAAGTCCCAATCAAATAGTAAAATTTTAAGAAGTAGAAAGAAATACAATAGATTGTAAAACAACTATAGAAATTTTGTAGAAAAGTTAGGGGGATAGACTATAAATGGATCAGATTCTTATCGGATTCAACAAAATCCGAATCTTATCCGATTATTAAAAATGTAAATTCGAATCTGATCCAGATTTGAAGAACTCGGATTAGAATTTGAATCTTATCGGGTTTGGATTTAATCCGACTCTACTTTAATTTTTTAATACAAAAATTTTAAAAGTTAATTACTTTTCAACTTTTATATATAATAAACTAAGTGGGGACCCATAGAGAAAATATGAAAGATTGAATATTTTATTTACTATTAATTAATTGATAAATTAATAATCAAAATTTGTTGTTAATTAACTAAAAGTATTCAAAGTTATTGTTAATATTTAAAATTTTAACAATTGTATTTTTCATTTAATGTTGATTTACAAAAAATAGCTATTGTTAATTTAATATGAACAAATATTTTTAATAAATTTAATTTTATTAATCATTTGTAGTAATTTTAATAATCGTTATTATTTTCATTATTTTTAAATAAAATTTTGAATGACTTTAAATAAATAAAAATAATTACAAAAGCTAACATTTTTATTAATCTCACTAATAGCTAACAATTATATAAGAATGGCAATGGGACAGGTTCGAGGCAGGGCACCCCACCCCGTAGTCAAGACACTCTACCCTATCCTCACGTCGTCCCTAGTGTCAAGTGGGTACAAGGCAAGGCACCCATTCCCGTTAAGGGTGGGGAATCCTTGAATTTCTTCACCTCACCCATAGTGTCGAGCGAGTATAAGGCAAGGGACCCAATCCTCATCAATGATGGAGAATCCTCGAATTTTCTCGGCTCTGTCCCTAGTGTCAAGTGGGTACAAGGCAAGGTACCCACTCCTCGTCAACCTAATATTCAATTTGATGACAAAAATGACCAAAAGGATACATTGAGTATCAGCCACATGGTAAATTTCTAAGAGTACACTAAATTGTCTTTAATTTTTAACAATGTAATTTTATTATTTTTTTGGAAAATTTATTACATTTGTGTAATTTTGAAAATTTATTCAAAATTATTTTTAAAATTGTTATTAAATAATTTATTTTCTTTTTAAGAGGTTTACTTATAGAATTACACTAATTTATCTTATATTTTCTAATATAAACTAATCAATAATTTCTTTTTTCCAATATTATACTAATTTATCATAATAATTTGTGTAATTATTGGTTCAAATTACAGATTGCCCTTTCCCATACTCATTTATATTTAATAATTTTCAATAATTTAAAATGAAAATTGCATAATTTTTCAATAGTTTTCCAAAAATCTATCAAATGTAATAAATTTTCCTAAAATTTCCAAAATATTCCAATAATTATTTAATAGATTTTAAATAAAATTTCAAAAATTTTACATCTTTTAATTTACAAAATGTTATTTTATGAAAATGTAGTTTATGAAATTTTTTGAAAAATATATTACATTTGTGTAATTATGGAGATTTATTGAAAATTATTTTAAATTGTTATTATATATTTATTTTTATTAGGTAGTTTCCTAACAAAATTACACTAGCTTATCTTTTATTTTCCAATATAAATTAATTAATAATTTCATTTTCCAACATTATAATATTTTATCCCCTATTTACATTCAGTTATTAACTATAATAATAGCAATAACTAAAGTTTTATACTTTTCGATAATTGTTAAATATAATTTTCAATTTTATAGAAATTAGTTAAAGAATTTTTAGTTACAATCAAATGCTGTTAATTAACATGAATATAGCAGTTTTTACCAAAAATACTTTAAAAAGTCATGATGAGTTAATTAATAACAATATTTATTGATTCTTGATAGTTTACTAACCGTACTAATAAGAATATTTATTTTCTGATAATTTACTAACCGTATTTATTAACTTTTGGTAATAACACTATTTGATACTCATTGAATATTGGTTGGGTTAAATATTAATCATATTTAACTATTTATTAATTAATATGAATGTTTTAAATGAGGGAGAATTAATATAGATTGGGGGAGAGATTTTAAGAATTGATTGGGGAGTGGGGTAACATGATAAGTTCCTAATGGCTTAGAGGAGATACCTTAGGAGAGAGATTCTAGGAATATTTTTAGGTAGTTGGGTTGGAAATGGTGACATGGCTTAATGAGAGTGGTGGGAAGGGGAGAGGAGAGAGAGTCAAGGAGAATGCAGGGTGGGGGTAATGGAGCAAGGAGAGGCAGGTGGACCGTCTTTCTATATATATATATATATATATATATATGTATATATATATATAGATTAATCTAAATATAACATACTAAATTTATTATTATTATTATTATTATTATTATTATTATTATATATTCATATATAATATAATATATAAAAATATTTTTTGATAATTTTAAATATAATTATATAAAACTTATATATATTAAAACTAATAAATATTATAATATAAATGAATTCGGATTTTAATTAGATTATATGTAGTCAAATCTAAATCTGATCCAATTACATAAATGCATCATTTAAACCCAAGATAATTGGATCTGATGTTGGATTGAACCACAGATTTTTGGGTATCATTGTAGGGCTATATAGGGATATCTTTAAAATTATATATTCATCATATTAAAAAATAAACATGGTAAATAAAATTATTTATACTAATGTAGAAATAACATAAAAATTAAAAATCTAAGGGTTAATGTCTAGCATGTGACCCAATAAATAGATCAAATGATCTATTGATTAAATTAAATAAGTCATCATTTTGTTTTCTACATTTAAACAAATTGGTGGTAAATCCACCTATACACTATGCTTCAATTATATATCATTGTTACATGGGTTTTAATAATAATATTAAAATTACTACTATTATATCCACTACTACTATTATCATTATAATCATCATCATCATTATCAATTCAAATTGCCATGTGAAATAATAATAGCTGTAGTGATGATGATGATGATGATGATGATGATACGGAAACAAACATCAATAAAATGATGATGATGATGATGTGTCATCATATCATTGCTTCATACAATAAATTGGCCAAATGAAATGCTACACACATGATGTTGAATCATTATTCACTTATTTGATGCATTTATGCTATAAAAGTATGAATGGGATGTCAAATATTTAGACTTTTTCTTAACTAAATACTTTATTTTTTTTTTAATTTGGCTCCTTTTCATTATGAATGTAGAAAATGTAATTTGTAGTGTCATTTTTTAGTTCATCTTATTCTCTAACATTAAAACATATATTTAAGGGATTTTTTTGCTCTAAGCCTCTAACAACCCCTAAACTGTGCAGAAAAAAAAAAAACAATTTTGAACCTAAAGAATAAAAAGGGTCATTTTCGACCCCAAATATTGATGAAAAGGCCATTTGTATGCAAAAACAGACCACATATGAAATGGCGTTGACAGATCTATTATACAACATTTTGTGGCATTGCTAAAGTTTGAAAATGACCACTTTCAACTTTAAAGTTTGAAAGTAAATTACTTTAGGATCCAATTAAATGACCATAAATTTTTTAATTTACTTAATTAAATTAATTAAGTAAAACAAAAAATTACACTAATTTAATTAAGTAAATTAAATTAATTGCTTAGTTAAGTAAAATAAAAATTACATTAATTAAGATAATTAAGTAAATTAAGGATACAAGGTTAATTAATTAAATATAATAAACAAAAGCTAATTGATCTAAATAAGTAAATTAAGTCGCAAGGTTTTAAAAACCAACCCGAAGTGGAACCACTTTTGGTCACTGGTTTCTAGGTCAATAGTTCGATTGTTTGGTCCAAATGGATCAACCCATGACATTTTGAAAAATAAAAAATGACCCAGGAATTGATTAATTGTCTAGTTCCATTTTATACCCAAGTGGTCAAACCATTCGAGCTAGGAATCAATCAATGACCCAATTCCATTTTATGCATGGCCAAGATTTTTTTTATAAAAAAAAACATCTTGGACTCCTGTCCCGAATGGTTGAACTGCTAAATTGTTCGATCTAGTAAATGGTTTTTTAGTTATTTTTTTTTATAACTATATTTTTTTTTCTAAAATTTCATGGGTTGATCCATTCGGACCGGACAATCGAATTGTTGACCTATAAATTAGTGGTCAAAGTGGTTCCATTTTAGGTTGTTTTTTAAATTACCTTACTTAATTGGCTTAGTTTACTTATTTAGATTGATTAGCTTTATTTATTTAATTTAATTAATTAACTGAGTTAAATAAGTTAAATACTTTAGTGTTATTTACTTAATTAACTTTATTAAAGTGGCTCGTTTTCAAACTTTAAGGCCGAAAGTAACATTTCTCAAACTTTAGCAGTGCCACATAATTTTTCAAACTTTAGGGCCGAAAGTAATTTACTTAATTAACTATATTTGTCAATGTTGTTTCAAATGCCGTTTGTGTTTGCATACAAATGGCCTTTTATCAAAGTTTGGGGTTGAAAAAGGCCCTTTTTATTCTGTAGGATCGAAATTGGCCTTTTGGCAAATTTTAGGGGTTGCTAGAGCCAAAAATCCTACATTTAAGGTATTAACTCTTAATCTCTTTCATTAAACCCAATATTTAAAGCATTTCTACTTTTTACCATTGATTTTCGTTGAAAATATCATTAATTAAATCTATAACACATGAATTTAATAGTATAGAAACCTATGTTTTTAAAATAACATAAAAATGCAATATTGAAATTATCATCTAATTGTTGACCAAGTCAGTAAGAAGATTTAAAACCAAGTATTTAAATTGGAAGGTAATAAATCCACTAGTACACCAAGTTTCCATTACATATCTTTATTACATGGGTTTTAATGAGAAATACAAAGAAACCATCGTGTCATCATTATTTCAAATTGCCATATGCAATAATAGTAGTAGTAGTGTATTAATAATAACAATAACATAAAGAAAATGAACATCAATTGAATGATGATGATGATGCATTATCATCATTATTTTAGAGAGAAAACTAGCTAAATGAAATTGACATGTATATATGTGCATGCATGCATGTATGTATGTATGTATGTATGTATGTATGTATGTATGTATGTATGTATGTATGTATGTATGTATGTATGTATGTATGTATGTATGTATNTGTATGTATGTATGTATGTATGTATGTATGTATGTATGTATGTATGTATGTATGTATGTATGTATGTATGTATGTATGTATGTATGTATGTAGGTTTGTATGTATGTATGTATGGATAAGGCATTAACTCTGAATCTCTCTCATCGAATATCCTACATTAAAGTATTTTTGTTTCTCATTATTGAATTCCACTAATTTTCAATGAAAACGTATTAATTAAATCTATAACTCATAATATAGATGGCAAATTAATGTATCACCCACCTAAGTCAAATGGATCAACCTATGATATCATAATTAACTAAAATTAACAATATATAAAATAAAATAATTACAAGAAAATATAAACATTTTGTAGAAAAATTGAGCACTTCTCTAATATTATAAATTCACCAAATCACACAAAATAAGTGTGATAAATAAGATTTATTTTGTTAATTATAACTACAGAATACAAAATTTAATATTTCCTTGAAAACAAAATCATTTTTCTTTAGGCAACAAGTTGACAACTCAACTATTTGGGTCAACACATGATGTCACAATTAAATAATAAAATTTAATAATAGATAACAGTACACAATACTAAATAAAAATATATCAAAATTAGGGCTAATCCCTAATATTATATATTCATCATACTAAAAAAGTAAATATCATAAAAAGAATTATTTTTATTAGTGACGAAAATGGAATAAAAAATTTAAATTAACATAGAAACAAAATCATTTCTCTATTTGAGTCTAACTAGTTAAAGCATGATGTTAATTAAATAATAAAATTTTAAAACTAGATATAAATATAAAAATTTACAAAAAAAATACAAAAGTTTTGTAGAGTAACCCAAACTCATCACTAATATTTTATATTTTTCATATTAAGCAAAAGTAACGGTGATAAATATAAAAATATAAAAATATAAAAATATAAAATTACAAAATTTAACAATTTTGAAAAATAAATAGAAATAAGAAAATACAAAAATTGCAAAAATTTGTAGAAAAAAACTTGGGCACATCTTTAATATTATATAATTATATTAAAAAATAAGTATGACAAATAAATAATATTTTATTAACAATGGAAATGTAATATAAAATTTAAAACTGACCTAAAAATGGAACTATTTTCCATTTAGGTGGTAAGCTAACAATTCAATTGTTTGAGTCAAATGAATTACACCCTGATGTCATAATTAATTACAAAATTAAAACTAAATAGTAATACAAAAAAAGATATAGAAATATATAGAAAATGCTATGCACCATCTCTTATATTATACATTCATCATAGTCATGGTTCAAAGTATTAATTGTCAACACCCAATTTTTGCCTATTCCCTTCACCCTACCTGTTTGTACCTTCATTTTAAACCCCAAAACTTGAAAAGACAACTAGATTGACTTAGGACATGCCAAAATCCAAAGTTTCCTCTTTTAATGCAATTCATATGGTAAACAAAAATATTTAGATCAACATTAAACATCCAATTAGATACAATCCTTGGACATATGAAATAATAACTAAATTGTACGTTAAAATTCATGACCAAATTCTAAAGATCCACCATTCATTGCACCAATTTTCTCTCTAACGGTCTCAAACTATGCGAAGTTTAAACCTCGACTCCATAACATCAACTCCCAAATCCCACCTTAAATCTACGACAATCAACCTCAATAATGTCAAGATTCCATTTCAACGGCCCTAAATGAATAGAGCCAAACAACCCAGATCAACAAAATCTTTCTCAAATCTGAACCATCCACTTGATTCTTCATTTCAATCCATGCTTACATGCCAAATTTCATTACAAAATTCTCTCATTTAACCATCCGGTCAACAAAGATTCTAATTTGACGCCAACAATTAAACCACACAAAAAGTCATATCCTAAGTCCATAATCCTCAAAAAAACCACCCACCAAATTCACCATTAAATTCCTCTCTTTCCTTCAAGAACAAGCAAGATTCCATTTTGTACCTTTCCATTGTCTAAAACCTTGACCTAAACCAAATCTTTCGATCCACATCTCCGATCATAGATCCATCACTTCCATCAAATTGAAGACATCCAAAAATGTTTACCCACCAAATTTCATCCCAAACTTTCCTTCTTTGACCCTCCATCGAGCCAAGGTTTCGTTTTAGTAGATCTCGTTGATTAGAGCATATTAGTCTTGGATCTTCATCATTAAAACCTTATTTGACCACTCAAACCTTACCACTATGTCCAAAAACCCAAAAAAAAAAAAAAAATAGTACATCAAATTTTACGACCAAACTCCTCCATTTTGATTGCTAAAAAAGTGAGATTTTGTTTCAAGTTTCTTCATTAATTAAAAAACCATAGGCTAAAACCTAGACTCAAATCAAATCTTTAAATCCACACCTATGATCAAAGATTCATCACTCCTATCAGATTTAGGTGTCCAAAAACATCTACACACCAAATTTCATTCCAGAATTCCCTCATTTGACCCACCATCAAGCCAAGATTATATTTCAGTAAATATCATTTATTAGAGTTTACTAGTTATAGATCTCCATTATTGCGGCCTTCTTTGACCAATAATACCTCACCACTATAATCAGAGACCCAAAAAACCCTAATACGTCAATTTTTCAAGACCCAATTCACCGGTTTGACCATTAAACTAAAAAGATTTGATTTCGACACACTAGAATAAATCACCTCTCTTCATTTGTCCCAACTTGAGACCTCAAAGGGGTGATAGCTGATGTCAACCCCATACATAGCCTATTTAAACACCTGGACCAATAAAATTGAGCCTAATAGACTTAGAAAACCCAAAACTCAAAGATACCCCTACTTAAAGATAAGAAAAGACAAAGTAGTTATTATTAGTGTGCCAAATTTACATTTTATGCCACTAGCAGCCCCAAATACGAGACTATAATGACAGATATGCCCCAAAACCTCATTAAAGGCACAAAACACATGAAAATCAACACCAAATTGAAGAGCGTCATTTCTCCAAGAAGGAAAGCTTGACTGAACACCTTTTTCTTTGAAAATTTTTAGCCTTTTTCATGAAAAAACTCTCTTGAAGTCCGAGCTCTTTAATTGGGCAAATTTCGGACTTATTACCCTTCTTTTTCTCTATAAATAGAGACCCAACTCAAGCTCTAAAGGCGATTTTTAGAATAGAGAAATAGACGGAAAAGCAAAGAATCATTCGTAACCCTATAGGTGCCCCATTCATGAGAATACCCCCAAGCATTTGAACCTAAAACTCCAAATCTGCCAATTGCATTTTAGATCTATGATTTGAAAAAAATCCCTAAGAATTTGATAGTTTCAGACTTCTCTTAAGCTCATTCAAGCACTTTCCTTTTAGTTTAACTACTAGAATCTCAGTGCCAATGTTGTAAACGAGAGGTAAGCCTCTCACTCCATCTTTTAGCTCAAATTTGTATTATTTGGGCTAGTCGATGTTCTGAGACTGGAGAATTTGTGTTCTCAACTTCTTTTGGACTGAAGTAAAGAGGCAGAGAGACAACTTGAGAATAGAGGCATCCTAGATGAGAACTATTGCAACTTGTTTCCCAAAATAAATCAACTTGAGAATTATTATATCTTGATGATAATACTTTTGTTGGTAGTTAGTAAATTTAAATTATTAATTTGGTTAATTACTTAAATATATCATGTGGTTTCACTAAACTATTTAAATATGAAACTGGATTCATTCCTCACAAAATTTGTCCTCACCCCATCCTTACAACATTTACAGTCATTCATTTAGAACATCTCCGTACTTCAATTTTTTATTCATAGGGAGATGTTCATAATGCAATATTGCAAGTGTTGTAAGGATGATGTGAGGACTGAATCCGGGTTCTTTAAAATACCCTATATAGGGTGGTCCCACTTAACACATATAAACCCTCCATTAGTAAAACATTTTAGACCATTTGCTAAATATAATACTTTACTAACATTTTCAAATTTACTATCGCTATTGTTTCTTTGAATTGGGTATTATCTTTAAAAGATTGATGTTGTTATAAGAAATCATGCTTAAAACCCTTCCCCCAAATACTAAGCTTCTTATTAGTTCAACAAGATGCAGTAGAATAAGGCTTAGTCAATGGATTCAATAGTTAATCAAGATGCTACTCTTAGTGATTAACTTCATTGTTGAATCAAGAGTTGCAACTATAAGAAACAAATAAACAATATAAGCAGGAGCTACAGGGATTAGCAATTAACAGATATAGAACAATGAAAGTAAATAACTACTAACGAGCAAATAGTAGCTAAAATCAAATGTAACAATCAAATATGCAACCTACTATTGTGTTAGTAGCAATGCAATTAGCAATAAATGCAAATAACTTCAAATTAGTAAAGGGCAGTTGAAAATAAATTAACAATAAAACTAAGAACTGCACTCCATCTCAGAATTCTGAATTTCATTGTAGACCTACAATAATTCAAAATTCAAAATAACTCCACTTATAACATTAATACTCGCCTGTAAATTAGCATCAATTCTGAATTAGCACCTATCCTATACAATGGAGTTGAGATTTATTGGGATGGACTGAACACTAAAAACCCCTAAAAGTAAATGATAACTACACTAGTGGTGTGTATCTAGATTAGCATCTAGAGAGAGAAAACCAACCACTAACAGGTAGCTAAGAAAAGGACCAGCTACAAAAACGTAACTGTGAGAAAGACTAAGTACTCAAATAATATCATTGAGATTTAAGTTGTTGGACTACTATCGGAACCTTAAGGACAAATCAAACTATAGAAATTAAGTAAATGATATAAATGAATAATAAATAAATAAGGAAAGAACTAGCCATTGTTGAATTTCAATGGCACCAAACACAACCTATATTTCAAACATGAGTAGTCTGCTTGTCGAAGTTGTTATTAAGGAAAGAACTAGCCTCAATACAAGTAGTAACATGTTTTGGATTCCTGAAATCAGTTTTTCTTTGAAGATGTTAGGGGATTGACCCATGATTCAGACCAAGGTTTTTAAAACCAGCTGGACAAGAAACTGTTGTGGGGACTAGTATTTGGGTTGAACGGTTCGACTGTCCAGTTCAAATAGACAGCCCGTTTTGACTTAAAAATAAATAAAAAAAATGGTCAAAACTGTTGTCCAGGTCGACGATTCAATGGTTCGACTGCCCAGGTTAGCGGTTTGCCAATTAAATTAACGTTTTTTGGTCAAAAAGCGGTTTTGGATGAAACGGAACCAGTCAAATGACCGATTTCTAGGTTTTCCAATCCGATCGTCCGATCTGGTCCTATTTTGAAAACCATGGTTCAGACTATTAGACTATTACAAACGCTATTAGCATTGTTTCAAACTCTATTCGACCATTACATTCAAAGTGAAAGTTAGGGTTGTCAATGGGTCGAGTCTGAGTCGGGACTAGCTAGAACCAGAACTGGTCCAATAGGAAATATTGAGGACCTAGAATGAACCAGACCCGATAGGGTCCGTAATTTTCAGACCTAGAACTGAACCAATCGGACGTTCTCGGGATAATCGGGTCTGACCCGGCAGACCCGGTTATAATAAATAAATAAATAAATGTGTTTAATATGTATTAAATATTATATATAATTTGCTATGTATTATATGAATATAACTGTCTGAATTGGTTCGGGACTGGCTGAAACTGGTTCCATACTAATAATAATTGGTTCCAATTCCTGTAACCAAAACCGAGCAATAGGTTCGGGTTCATTGGGTCCGTTGGGTCGGACCCGACCCATTGACAGCTGAAAGTGTCTTGCAAGTACATCACCCATCATTTTGCATGGAAGATCAGTCTCTCCATAAATTCATAGTGTTACCTATTTATCAGTTTTTGTCCATTGAAATGTTGAGAGGATGGATTTTAAAATGAATTGTTTTGAGAAGTCACAAATTAAACCATTAATTTAGCAACATCAAGGAAACTCACCCACAAGTAGGGTACTGATTTTGGATATCCAAGCTTATATATGATCTGCCCTTATAGGATATAAACAAATCCAGTATCTATTGGACCATTACATTCACTTATCAGAAATGTGCTAACATCATGCATATGATAGTTATTCACATAGGATACATTAGACAAGAAAAAAAAATTAAATTTGAGACATCAGATTTGTTCCTCGTTCATTTTTAGCCGTTGGATCTGAAATTTGCTGATTAGTAGTGTAAAAAATGCTGTCATCAATCTAAACTATTCATTGGGATCAAAAGTGTGTAGAGTCTATAGATTACACCATCAATGATACATACTATATTCCTTTTTCAACACTTGAAAAATGACAATAACAAACGTTTACCAATAGCATGGTTGGAGAAATCAGCACTCCCATGCATACGTGGCATAAGCTATGGCATAAACGTTATCAAACAGGAGTTTGGATCATTTGCCAACTAAACGCGTTCCAACCCTCTATCAACATTATCTCACGCAGCACATCTCATATATGGCGGGTCTCACTTTTATGGTGGGTTCGGGTCTTATTGTGAGATGTACAATGTAAAATGACGTTGGTAGAGAATTGGAATGTGTTTTGTTGGTAGATGATCCTAATTCGAAAAAGAAAAACTAAAACCAAAAGCCATATCAAACATTATTAAAGCTGCATTTGATATTTCTTATTTTAAGGAATTATTTTGTTTTTACAGTTAAAATGTTTCTTTCAACATTTAGATTTTAACAGTAAAAAGAAGATAAGACCTTAAAATAAGAAATGCCAAATATAGGTCAAGAGTTCCAAATTTCGATCTCCTCCCAACTAAATGCATTCCAACTTGTATGAGGTGTGATGTTAAATCAGGTAGGGGTGTTGGAATGTGTTTTATTGATGGGAGAGCTGATTATTAACATCTCTTCTAGTACATCGCTGGCCAAATGGGCGTAATGAATATGTACGGGAAAGGTATGATACATTAGAAATGCTGTTGGATGTGGGGACAGAACGAAAATAGGTGTTAGGTGTTCTCGTGTAAATAAAAAGGAAAGGTTGCCCAATCAAATTGAAGTGAATTTGGTTAGGTTTTTTCATCTATGTTTAGTTTAAAGGAAAAAGCAGAGAAAGGAAAGGAAAGGCAAGAAAGCCTTTACAAATCTTGTATAGGTTTTGATTTCTTTCTCTTCCTTTCCCTACCTTTTCCTTCAAACCAAACATAGCCTAAAAGGAAAATTCTCAATTAGTACCCTATAATTTGGGCTTAGTGTCACTTTTGTCCCTGAATTTTAAAATGCAACAATTCAATATTCGAACTTTCAAAATATGACAATCCAGTACCTGTTGTTAATTAGCCGTTAACCAGCCATTAAGTGGCATTTGAAAAAGACAAATGTCTTTCGAGTACCATATAATTTTCTTTATCAACCTTCCAAACATTGACAAAAAATTAACAGTCTCAGATCCTTGCCTTTTCTATTCAAGAAAGTTGAGGTCACCAGAATGCGCACTGAAACATGACCCCAACTTTCTTCAATGGAAAAGACAAGGATTTGGGACTATTAAAATTTTGTCAACATTTAGATGGTTGATAAAGAAAATTAAATAACACTTGAAGGGACAGCTGGTTAATAGCTAGTTAACCGCAAGTAGTAAATTGTGACATTTTAAAAGTTTGGATATTGAATTGTCACATTTTAAAGTTTGGAGACCAAAATGGCATTAGGCCCAAAGTATAAGGTACTAATTAGGAATTTTCCCTATATTAAACAGAAAAGTCATTTAGATTCTCAGTTTTAAATGAATTGAATCAAATTAAGTAAAAATGCTTATTCCCACTTTCAAATAAAAGCTTTTATTTTTAATATGTATTTATCTACTCAAAAAATATATAAAATTCAAGATAATTACCCTCATTAAAAAGAAAAAATAAAAACTTATTTCAAATTATGTAGGATCCATAAAATGGGGTTTTATTTATATATTAAATTTGATTTAATCTCCTAAGTCAAATCATAAATCTATATATATATATATATATATATATATAATATCAAATAACCTAAATATACAACATAACAAATGGATGTCAAATAAATTTTATAAGGATACATGAATTAGAAAAAAATATCAGATTACTGGCCCCACTGTTTTGTAAACAATTATCATTTTGTAAATTTTTTATGTATTGGTAAACATTTCTCTTTTTTTCGGGAAATTATGTGATGCTAAAAATATATGGTATGGGAAGAGTTTTGATCAATTAAAACACACCCATTAATTTTGATAACTAACACCTAATTGGCTGCAACTTTTATGATTCCAGTTGACTGATCAAAAAATTTCTCATATATTATATCTTTTTCATATTATAGTCGAACCCCTTTTTTTCAGTTCAGAAGCTCGGCAAAGAAAAGGTAAGAAATTTCAAACGAGTTAATTAGGGTTGATAATGCAACTTTTTATATGGTCCTAGAATGATGATGGCTTTTTTTTTTCCTTTTTGATATCAGTGTTGAAAGGTTGAAAAAATCAAATGAAGAGAGAAAATTAAAAGAGAACAATTACCAAAGGAGAAGACAGATAAAATGTAGGCGTAAAAAACTTGATTCACTAATTTATATAAGAGGCATTGCCCTGACACTTCTGTGATTGTCAAACCAGCTGGGTACTGGGTAGTCTTCTTTATCCAAAATAAACCTTTCATTTCCTTCATTACTTCTCAGGCCGATCTCATGGCATCCTTCACCCCTTCAAAGTATCCGAAGTATATGATCTATCATCCTGAGAAAATACGGATTTCTGATATACTTGGTGCCTTGCTGTTTAGAAGGAGGTTATCAGTGACCTCAAATTTTGTTGAAATTGGCCATCAAGAAGAAACCAAGCCTGGGATTTCCTTCTTTACTTTCATATCCCTTATTACACTAATCGTCGAAAAGATATTACTATTGCTTGACAGACCTTTATATTATCTTGGTTTCATTGTAGAGTTCACTTGGAATCTGTTTTCGCTTAATGGTGGAATTATTGGACTGATTTTTCGAATCATCAAAGGTATTTCCTCAATAAGAGCCTCTGAACTGAACATCATATATATACTCAGTATACTATCTGAAAATTTGCATCAAATGGTCGTTTCTCTCTCTCTATATATCTATCTTTCTTTCTGGAATTCCAGAAGTAAGTTTTGCTTAATTTTCTGTTGTGCAGCGTCAATTATCATACCAAAGCGAGACTCTGTAAATTTCCGGTCAATAGTTGGCTACATAGACGGAAGGAAGGATCTCTACTACTACAAAACATCCTCTGATCTCAGTTTGCTGCCCGAGCAGGCGCTGTTGGACTCTGCCGAAGCGATTAATCCAGTACTAGATCTTTGTGTAATGGCTGCAAAAGTAGTTTACGAGAACCGAGCATACGTGGAAAATGTTATTACAAACCATTGGAAGGTATTTTTCTAATAATCAACGAGAATGGGCAGGGATCTGCTGCCAAAGACGGTACATTGGAACATCTTTCCTGTCATTCATGGGTGGCATCGAGAATCTGCTCCTCATACATAGGCGCCTCACGGGCACATCCACCGTGTATTGAGAACATCTCCCGTAAATAATAATCTTATAAGTATGGGAGATGTGCCCAATACATGGTAGGATGTGCATGTGAGATTGCTGTGAAGAATAGATCCGGTCTCCATTGAGAGCATCTGATTTGGCAGTAGATCTGAACCCAATGAGAATAGGCCTGTTAATCAGATCAGATCAGGTGAAGAAGTCTACACAATATTACATCTGCACCCCGACATTATATCCAAACCATGCATTGAGAAGATCTCCCAGTGACAAGTACGGGAGATGTTTCCAATGCACGCTCAGATGTGCATGTGGGGCACAGATGTAAATTCAGTCTATACAATACACACCCAGGTATCTTCCATGCCGGAAGCTTTAGTCTTGATAATCATCTGTGAGCACAATGATTATCAGGGTGTTTGGTTCCGTTTATGTTTATTGAGTAAACGTTTTATACTTGTTTGATTGTAAAATCGAGAAAAGCAATTAATGAGGGTGTTTATGACACATAGGTGCTATTAGGCACCACATCAGCAAAATGCCAATAAATGGCTACCCGCTTCAAGAAGTTCCAAAATGAAACTTCCTGAAACGGGAGAGGCGCATAAAAACCAAAGGTTGCTTTTACAAATTTCGATACACACAAATGCAATTAATGGGGCATTTGCTGGTGAGACGCCTATGTGACACCGTCACTAAACATTTACTTAATAAACATAAACGAAACCAAACATATACTATATAAATACTCCATAAATTTTCTTACACTTGTCTCATAGAATCCATAAATACTCCATAAATTTTCTTACACTTGTGGGTAGGTGTGAGTACGTAGTGTTTTTGTGGGTAGCAGATCCAGACGTTTAAAACACAGTAACTTACCTTCGAATGCAAATTTCCAAGAGGGTTGAGTATTTATTGAATTAATGCTTATTCATCATGCTCTAAGTAGAATTCCCATGAGAGCCATGTGCACCCACACTACATCTCAACTATATATCGGAAATATATAGATGTTTTCACGCTGAGACGTGCATGTGAGACACGCTCTGTGGGGTGCCAATTGATCTACAAGGGTTTACAATCCAAATTGCTTTTTCAGCAGAAAACCTCTTGCCACCTATTTAGAATAAACAGTGAATTTGATTCTTTACAGCATGATATAGGATCAATCACAACGAATTTACATCTGCACTTTATAGAAGGTGCTCCACAGCATATCTCAAAACGTCTTCCACTGACAACTTCCAGAGATATTTCTAATGTATACTAAAATATGCACGTGGGGTGTTTGTGGGGCACTTTGGTATCACCCAGTTCATTTAAACGAATGAATTTGATCTTGAATAACCCCATTTTGTAGTTAGCAATTTTTTAAGTATTTAGTGATATATTAGAATATTTTGAACCTTGTTATTTTAATGAATCTAATCTTGAATAAACCTATTTTGTATCTTACAATTTTCTCGAGTAAAAATCACAAAACTTGATACACCATTGGGATGGATTTAGATTAGACTCGTAGGTTTATTGGATCTTACTAAATTAATGCTAAACATAGAACTCTGTCAATTAAAATTGAGTCTTACCAGATACCAACAGTTGTAATTAATAATGGGATCGATTTGGGTTTGTTATCTAGTTTTGGACTGGTTATGCATATTTGTTTACTGCATGGTTTTCAAAATCGGACCGGAAAAATTGGAACTTGAGCGGTTTTATTTTTTTTCAAAATCGTTGATTTTAGTCAGCAAACTGTTGAATCGGCCAGTTAATCATTCGAACCGTTTTTCAATTTTCTTAAAATTTTTTATTTTTTTTTTGTCAGAATGAGCCGACTGTCCAACCCGATAATCGAACTCCTGACTGGTTCGATCTCCAGATCGATTTTAAAAACCATGGTTTACTGTGACCCAGATCAGACCTGACTCACCGATGGCACTATGAGCTCAGAAAACATGTTTAATTTTTGTATTTGTAATTAAAATTTTGTTGGTACAAATAATTCTTGTTTTGTCTTATGCAGATGCACTTCGTCGGATTTTATGATTTCTGGGATGGTAAGGCTAACTCTAAATCTTCACACAAAGTGACATTTTCTTTTCAACATTGTTTGTTTGGAGCAAAAGAAAAGTTTCGCTGAAATTTAGTAGCTAATTTATTTATTTTTCCATTGGTTGTATTATTTTGTATGTATTTGCATTGAATATATATTTACATTTGTTTTCTTTTCAAATTGAGTCTTGATAGTGAAAAACAGATTTTTTCCTTTTATGTTAAAATTAAACAGCCTAAGTGAATTAATGAAAAAATAATAAAAAATGATTTAAATATTAATAATTTAACAGTGAATATATGATTCATGTGGCCAGCCCCATATAGGGATAAGGCATGCATAGAAGATGATGATGATGATGGTGATGGTGATATATGATATAAAGCTTTCAGTTTTCAAAATGAAAAAAAAAAAAAGAATCCCCTTCGGCTATATTTGCTTTTATGTAAAAGGTGTTGGAATGAAATTTCTGTGTATCAGCCTAACAAGGGAAAAATTACAAGTATTTCAAAACAAAAAATTTTGCGTTCTTACAGCCATGACTTCGTTTTCTTTCAAGGTATATAAGCAAATTCATCCATATAAAAGCCAGTTTTTTCACCAGTGTTATAATTTTAATGGATTGAAAATGGAAATTTTCCCAAGAACCTTCCGTGGACGTAGGCACAAAATGCTGAACCATATATTAAATCTTGTTTTTTTAATTCTTCTCTTCCTGTCACAACAGATATATTAATATTTAGAATCAAATTAAATCTTATTCATTAGATTCAGATTTAATGGATCAAATTAGGATATTCAATGCACTTATTAAAATAAATTAATAATGTTGTATAATTTTAATAAAACAAATTAAAAATAACTTTGGTATTATATATCATGAATAAAATGGCTTAAATTAATTTTCTACGATGCTTGAACCTGATTCTTTTAACAAACATATTATTTTAATTTTATGTAGGTATCAAATCACGTCTGATGGAATTGAGGTGGATCCATGTATGTAAAATCCAATTATAAACAAATTGGCATGGTGCCAACCAGTTGGTTGGGTAGGGATAGATTTGAGTTGAGCCGAGTCGAATATTTGATTATTTGAGCTCGGCTTGTCAGAAAGCTATGAGGTTCAAGTTTAAGCTCGGTTTGAGCTAGAGAGTTGAATTCAAGATCGGCTTGACTCAAAATCTTATAAGTTTGAGCTCCACTGTGAATCAAGCTTCTTATAAAATTAAAAAATTATAACTATATATTTTTTTATTTTACATATAAGAATTTAAGAATTATAAAAATTAATTATTGTTAGACATATAAAAATTAAAAATATTATATACATAATATATATTTGTGTATATTATCTTTATATGTATAATATTTTATTATATCTATATATAGGCCCAATTAGGTTCACGAGTCTTACAAGCTGAGTTACATTAGGTTTGAACTCGGCTTGATTAGAAACGAGCCTATATATTGGTCTTGAATTCGGCTCAAAGCTTGTTTTAGAATAAACTGAGCTCAAATAGCTCGTGAAAGGCTCAATTCATTTCCACTCCTAGTTATGGGTTTAGGGATGGGCTACCCCCATTGTATAGACATAAAGAGCAAACTTCAAAAAGTAAACAAATATAAACAAGTCGAATTCTGATTACGTTAATTCATCAATTTTATTCAAATTTGGATTCAAACAAATGGATACCATTTGCAACACTATTAAATGGATCTTATTTAACATAAATTCCATTGTTGATATGTGGAGGAGAGAAGATAAATGAAAGAAGCAAGAAGATATCAAAGAAAGCCTCTATACCTTAACACATTACCTATATCTATTTAGGTCATAAAAATTAAATCAGAATAACTTATATTGTTTCCCTTCTATCTTTATTTGCACACATGCATAGCATCTGCCTCTTTAAACTAGTTTTTGTTAGTTATTTTTGTATAGTAACTAGACCTGTTTATGGGCCGGGTCAGGCCGGGCTTTGCCCTTACATTAACAGAATATGTTCGGGCCCGAGCCCAGCCCAACCATCGAGCCTAGGTCTTGAGCTTGAGCCCGACCCTTATATAAAGCTTGAAGCCCGGGCTCAAACCCGAGCTGGGTTAGAAATTTGGGAAAAAGATTTTTTTTCCTTTTTAACTCAATTAAAAGTTATTTTATTTATACTAAAAGACCCCAAAACCTAAAAAAATAATGAAAAGTCTCATTATTACTTAAAAAAAGAGAAGAAAAATAAAGAAAATTATATTATATATATGCTTTTTTATTATATAAAATATATTTTTATTAATATAATACATTATCAAGTCAGGCTCGGGTTTGGGCTCAAGTCGAGCTTTTTTGAAAAAACCTAAGCCCAGCATGAAAAAAATCAGGCCCGATTTTTTAGGCCCGAGCGTGTGGACCTGAAATCTTGTCCAAGCCTGACTTAGGTCAGGCGAAGCCGGGCCGGCCCGTCGGACTACCCTGCCCATGAACAGGTCTAATAGTAACCGTGGACCTTACAAAAAAAATCACCCTTCTATCTTTACTTGCACATATGCATAACACGTGCCCCTTTAAACTAGTTTTTGTTAATTATTTTTGTAGAATAACCATAGACTTTACAAAAAAATAAAACCGTCATTTTTATTAGTTAACACATCCGTGATCCAACCCACATCAAAGTCATTTTGACCCGGCCCAATGTCCTCTAGGTAAATGGGCCTTCTGAAAAATAACTTGGTTGATCCTCACTTACCATAACAGATCCCTTGTTGCAGAGTATAGGAAGAGCAAGTCTACCCAAGCTTCCATCTTCTGCGACAGGGCAAAAGATGCTCGGCTGATTGTTGTGGCATTCCGTGGCACCGAACCCTTCAATGCCAAGGACTGGATCACTGATGTTGACCTTTCCTGGCTGTCTATGGGCAACATGGGAAGAGTTCACAGAGGATTCATGAAAGCTCTCGGCCTTCAAGATGACAAGGATTTTCAGAAAGGTTGGCCCAAGGATTACGACGGAGACAAAGAATTGGCTTACTACATCATCAGAGAGAAGCTCAAGACATTGCTTGAATACCACAAAGGTGCCAGGATAATAATAACAGGACACAGCTTAGGTGCTGCACTTGCGACAATATTTCCTGCTATACTTGCATATCACAAGGAAGATCAAATCATGGATAGATTGTTGGGTGTTTACACCTTTGGGCAGCCTAGAGTTGGAGATGAAGAATTTGGGAGGTTCATGGAGGGGAAGTTAAATAAAGTAGTTAGGAGGTATTTCAGAGTGGTTCATAGATTTGACATCGTTCCAAGGGTGCCCTTTGAAGATAATATATCACAGTTTTCTCACTTCGGAGGATGCATTTACTACAAAACCTGGTATAACGTAAAGGTAAGTTATATCTACAAGTAAATCAACTGCATGTCATTCATACAATCATCATCTGGCTCACAGCCCCATTGAAATCGGAGTCAGAATCAGAATTAAAATCCTTCGGAATGATTTATTCTCATAGTCTGTTTGCATGGTTCAAACAGTAGTGGAAATGAGAATTGGAATCAGCAGAAATGGAATTTTATTCCCAAGAGTAAGGTAAAGAATGTCATTCCAATAGGAATGGGAATAGGATTCTGATTCCACTCAACCAAATAATTAGAACTGGAATAACCCATTCTGATTCTGATTCTATACCCCTATTCTTGTGAACCAAATGGAGCCTTAGGCTTGGCTCTTTGAGGCAATATTAAGCTCGAGCTGCATTTAAGTAGCACACACTTACTTCACCATTAATTCAAAATCATATTCATCAAAGAAGCCCATATGATAAAAATCGTCATCGTTGTTCCATTGTTATCAGAGCCTTATCCCAACTATATTGACTGCCCTTCAATCCTATTTTATCATTATCTTTTGTTTAATGTCATATCTATTATTAAATTATTAATATTTAAATCATTTCTTACTTTTTCGACTCATGCCTTTTTTTTGTCTTCTCCTTTTCATCTTGCAAAGGAACATTTATTCTTATGAATGTTGCCAAATATCTTCTATGAATGTGATTAAACCATCTAAGTATAATCTCTTTCTCTTCTATGCATGTGATTAGACCATCTTAGTATAATCTCTCTCTCTTACAATTACTCCATTTACTATCATAAAGAATTGAATTGGCTTTCTGACTTTATCGGTTTATATTTGTTTGTATGGAACACTAGGTGCTGAAGGAAGAACCTAATAAGAACTACTTCGATCCCAAATACCATTTACCCATGTACTTTTACGCTTGGTTGGACATATTTCTAGCTTTGTTTGTGGGCATCTATGAAGGAAGAGATTTCCATGAGAGTTTTACTTCTATCCTGTTCAGGATTGTGGGGCTTTACATTCCTGGGGTGTCTTGCCACAGTCCAAGGGACTATGTTAACGATGCAAGACTTGGGAAATTAAATCTAGTGAAGAAGTCGGAGGATGCAGAGAGTCTTATTGTTTAATGATAACCTTTTATGTGGTTTTCATCATGTTCAAAAGTATCTTTATATATTTAGGTCATATATTATGTTTGATGTTTTAAATGAAAAATAAAACAACCAATCGACTGTAGAGCTCAATTGGTAAGTTGTCTGGCTGTTTGTAGTAGAGAACTTGGGATAAAATTCCACTGCCACCCGAGTTTGGGGGATGTTATGGATATGGGGACCTGCCCCCATTGTGTAGCCCTATAAAGTAAATGAAAATATAAGTTGATGTATTGTTTTAGTTATATTTTAGAGTTCATTCATGATTTAAGGAAAATTGGTCAATGAAATTTTGGTTTTATATCATAAGTGAGTAAATAAGGGAAAAATTATTAATACTTAGATGGATAAAATTGTCTTTTTCAATAATGACCTTTTATTAGAGGTGAGCAAAAAAAGCTGGAAAACCAAATTGACCGAAACCAAATCAAAAAATCAGTTAACTAAACCGGTCAATTTGATTTCAGTTTGATTATATTAAAAAACTAAAAATTTTGGTTTGGTTTCAGTTAACCTTATACAAAAACCGGTGGTTAACAGAATCGACCAATGTATATATACAATAATATATCTTGTATAATGTATATATTATAATATTATATACTATAATTTTATTTTTATTTTAAAAATTGAATAACCTTGCTGCTGCGCATCTGTCACTCCATCCGCTGGCGCCTTTTTCAAATTTCAAACTAAGTCCAAAAAAAAGCAAAGCACCTTACCTTTCTATATAAATTTATTATTTTTTAAAATCCAAATATACAATAAACAAACCTGCGTGCGTCTGTCTCCGCCTGACACCTTTTCACTTTCTCCTTTCCCCTCTTGAGACCTAAACCATGATAGGCAATACGCTTTCTCTCTCTTACTCTCTCTTATGATTTTTCACTTTTTCCTCCTTCACTCTCTTCATCTTCTAGTTTTTTGTCTAGCGCGTCCTCCGACCGATGACCTTTCAAGTCTAACATAATGGCTAATTCTCCTCTTGCTTAGGTATTTACCTGTTCCTCTTTCTCTCTCTGTCGTCTGTCATTTCTGTCTTTGGTCACTGCCTCAACTCCGCCAGTACCGTCACCTCCCAGTTGTTTCTCTCATATCTTATCTTCGCTGCTCTGTCACTTCTCAAACTAGGTAATTTTTTCTCTTTTTTCTTAATTTTAAATGCAAAAAAAAATCGAAAAATTGAGTCACGGTTAACCGGTCCATCAGTTAACACCGGTTAACCAGTTACTTCGATTCAGTTTTGATTTAAATTTTAAAAAACCGATCAAGTCTATTTGGTTCAAAAAAACCTCACAGTTCAGTTAACAGAACTATGAACACCCCTACTTTTTATGGCTAAAATAACTTTATTGTATTATTTACTTGAAAAAAAAGAATAGAAATAAATGTACTTACCCCAAATAAGTAACTTCCCATAAACAAAACAAAACCTAAGTAGAAAGTTGCAAAAGAGAGGTTTGGGAACCTAACTGTTATAAATTAAATTCAAGGAATTTTATTTGTTAATGACTCATTAACTTCGCAATTGACAACAACCATATATATGTGGGCTTTAGTTGTTCTGGTTCCATAGAACTATTTGACGAAATTGAATCAAATTTAAACATTTGTACATCTGTTCCTTCCTCTGTTCCAATACAATTCATTTTACTAATTTTATAGAAAAAAAGAGAGGAGAGCATCTTAGACTTTTGAGTTGAGGGAGAGTGAATTCGGTTCATATTGGTAGGGGTGTCAATGGGTCGGGTCGGGTCGGGTTATTGGGGTTTTTCCAACCGACCCGACTTGGTCGGGTTACCTGAGGTAGAAACCGAAATCGACCCGACTTGGTCGGGTTACCTGAGGTAGAAACCGAAACCGACTCACTGATAGGCCAAACCGACCTGGTCGGTTTGAGTCGGGTTGGGTCGGTTTCGGTTTTGCTCCTGTACAAAAGAACACCTAATTGAATTTTAATTGTAATTGCCTAATGGGTTGCCTATTTGGTGTAAAAGACTATAGAAAGTTAGAAACTATGATAGATTGCCTATTCTAATTGTAATTGCCTAATGGGCCTTCTAATTCTAGTAAAAGACTAGTTATAGTTAAGTAGGAAACTACTCAAACTAGGAACTACCGAACTAGTAGAAGACTAGTTCGGTTCGGGTCGGGTTGGTTTTGGTTTTCACACAAGAAAACCGAAACCGACCCGATATATCGGTTTATATATTTGCCCAACCCGAAACCGACCGATACTGATAAAAACCCAGCCAACTCGGGTTGGGTCGGTCCAGGTTGGTCGGTTTGGTCGGGTTGGGCTTTCTTATGAACAGCCCTACATATTGGTTCATTCGGCTTAAAGTCAACATTAGGTCTCTCCAGCCCAATTAAATTAAAATCTAACTCTATTCCCAACAAACCCAATCATAATATCAGGTCGGGTTATGCTTTAGTTGGGATAAGAGGCAGAGACAGAGCAGGGTGCCATAAAGGTCCACTGACAATCTGACACATTACTAGCCTCATAGATCGTGAAAGACGATCTCTTTTCTCAAAGATGGCTGAAAATTAGTGCTCCAACCTGGAAGAGAGAAATAAGAAGGCACGCGCCTACATCAGCTAGGGATGGCAAGTGGGGTGAGTTTGGGGAGGGCTTTCTATATTATAGATTTTATCCGTCTCTCTAAATGTTTCAATCAGTACTTATAAAACCCTCCCCAACCCTATCCTCCCCACATTCAAGGATAGGGCAAGTTGGATTTACAACTCGCATCCAATATATTATTATTTTTCGTCATGTATAAGCAATAAATAAGTAAAACAATATAAATAAAGAACAAAGTTTCTAATTATTTGATTAAAGTATTATTTGGGTCATGGTTGAGTTGGTCCAAAAAGACACGTGGTTGTCTAGTCATCACCTGGTCAACCCAGCCACATCAGCATAGCTTGACCAGATCCATAGCATGCATCCATTTCGCAGCCCAGGCTAGGCTACGCTATTACAGTGGCACCCCATCTTAACTCCTCAACCACGTCAACTATACGTCATCCAGATAAGAACGACTTCAGATAAGAGGAGGGAAGACAACTCCGCCGAGGATTAGGACTCCTATCGCAAGAACCTCGACGGAGAGTCTCATTCTAGCAACCCCGGAAGCCATGTCTAACTAGGACATGGACCTTCGACTATAAGTAGGTATTCTCTGCTCAAGGTAGGGGCATCATACTTCTAGCTCTTAGACTCTCTTATACTTGGCCTAACTTTCCTCTTGCTCGGTCCATCCTTCCTCTACCTCCTACTCACTTAAGCGTCGGAGTATCTACCCGAGGATAAATCCTCGGGCCTCTGACATCCTTCTTGGTTGCAGATCTTGAAGCGTGGTTTCGTCCTTCCACCTCGGCTTTGCCCTGTTGGCAAGGATTATCTAGTTGCTCTCCTTAGTTCGTGCACTTCCTTGTATTGAGCAGCATCAGATTGGTGCCGTTTGTGGGAAACGCACAAAAAGCCTTCCCAAAAACTCTTTCTCACCGCACAGTCAAGAAAACAATCAAGATGAACAAGAACTAGTCTGAGCGATCAACATGTCTATCCCCATCTTTGGAATCCCGACATCGTAGCCCATCGCACCAAGAAGTCCCGCTAGTCCGATCAATGCAAGCAAAAGGTTGACAAGATCTTCAAGTTGATGCAGACACTAGGATCTGTGACACAGCCCAACTGGGTCGTACCCCCTCTCGCTCCAATGCATACCAAGGACGATCCTCGCTTGAACGACCCCAAAATGCATCGGTTAGACAAGAAGGGAGCATGGTCCAAACATGAAAGACAAGACACAATAGAGAAGACCACCTCTACAGCCCGCTCTCGAGAGTGTGACGACTGAAGCAAGACACGTCAGACCACATAGGTTCCTGCAAAGGAGAGGCTCGGCAAACGGACACTACCCTACGTGGTCTCCATTTTCGAGTCCAACTCGATGAAAGATTGCCCCGCATGGTCCAAGAAAGAAAGAGCCACACATACTACAGTACCAAACAATAAGGACACCAAAATCCAGGATCTCCAATAGTACTTAGAAGAGCTAGAGCGCAACTAAGTCCAGAGGAGTGCAGCACCCATAGATCAGCCTGCACAACCGATAGCTATGCTTGCCAAAGAGCCGCCTTTTATTCAGGAGATCATGGATGAGCTACCCCCTGCCAGATGGTGAGCACCCCAGTTTGACAGATACGACAGAAGTTCCAACCCCGGAGATCACGTTGTCATGCTAAAGGCCCAGATGATGCTACATGGAGCTTCCAGGGGATTGATGTGCAAGGCACTTATGGCCACCCTCAAAGGCCCAGCCTTGACATGGTATTCCTCCCTTCCCCCACGATCTATATCCTCGTGGGAGCAGCTAGAAGAACAATTTCTGGCACAATTCACCCCAAGCCAGAAACACTAGAAGACCTCGGCTAGCTTGATGCAAGTAAGGCAAAGGAAGAAAGAATCTCTTAGGGATTACCTGGCGAGATTCAATACCGAGGCACTCCAAGTCTGCAACCTGAACCAGTCAATGGCGGTCATATCCATCCAACAAGGACTCCGCCAATCCCCCTTTAGTTTCTCCATCTCTAAAAATCCTCCTCAAACCATTGCCGCACTAATGACTCACACGTAGAAATACATTAATGCCGAGGAAGTGCAGGCACTGCTACACGATGAAGAGGAGAGACCTAAAAAGAAAAGAAGAGATACGGAGGAGCATCGGATGGAGAGAATGAACCAAGATCACAAGAGATAGGATCGCCGACCCGAATGTCAACCAAGGACACTGCCACTGACCTATCAAAACTCCACGCCGCTAAATACTCCATAGTCTGAAGTTCTAGTGTAAATCTACAACCGCAATTACGTTAGGTGGCCCGTGAAGATGAAGACATAGAGCAACAAAATGAACTACAACAAGTATTGCGAGTTCCACAAGGACCACGGCCATGACACAGAAAACTACTTTGACCTGTGTAACCACATCAAAGACCTGATCAGGCATAGATACCTTGGCAACTTTATTGATAGAAGTGAATGACCGAACCAAGAAGAATGGCGTGTAGAGGATGCTCAGGAACCACCATCGGAGGAGAGAGTAGCTCAGGGCATAAGAAGTATGCCCGACTGTGCGAGATCGATGACTGGGGTCACAAGAAAAAGCACGGCCAATCAGTCACCTTCACTGGCAATGACCTTTGCAAAGTGCAAACCCAGCACGACGACGCCCTAGTAATCACAACCGAGGTGGCCAACTTCAAGGTGCGATGGATCCTGGTCGACATGAGGAGCTCCGTCAACATGCTCTTCGTAGATGCATTTGAGAAGTTCAGCATTGACAAAGAGCGGCTCGCACCAATCAACACTCCCTTGATGGGATTTTCCAAGGAGTCCCTCTTGCCCACTTGGAGGATAACCCTTCCCCTCCTGATTAGGGACGATGACATCACCGTGACGGCCATGGTGGACTTCATCGTGGTCCATTGCCCCTCATCCTACAATGTTATCCTTGGTAGATCGACCCTCAATGCTCTGTAGGCCACGATCTCTACATTCCATCTCACCATGAAATTCCGAACCAAGTACGACATAGGGGTAGCATGTGGAGACCAGAAGATTGCATGGTAGTGCTCTACTCTCTTGCTGAGGACCACACCTAGTCACAGAAACCTTGATGGCAGAGGCCTACAACTTGCGGGACGAGGTAAGAGCATAGCACGGCCAACTCGTGGAAGACCTCATCCAAGTGCCACTCAATGAAGAAGACCCCGAGAAAACGGTCCAAGTCGGCTCCCTTCAAGATGATCGCCTCCGGGAAGAACTCGTACAACTGCTGAGAAGCCATGCTGATGTATTTGCTTGGTCGGGGTAGATATGCTAGGGATTGATCCCGAAGTCATCACCCATCGCTTGAACGCCGACCCTCGCTACCGACCTGTCAAGCAAAAGAAAAGAAGTTTCACTACAGAATGGTGGCAAATGATCGCAGATGAGGTACAAAAATTGCTCGACGCTGGCTTCATTCGGGAAGTCAAATACCCCAACTAGCTGGCCAACGTGGTGATGGTGAAGAAAATCAATGGGAAGTGGAGGATATGCATCGACTTCACCAACCTAAACAATGCCTATCCTAAAGACAACTTTCCTCTACTAAGGATCGATTAGTTCGTCAATGCCACGGCAGGCCATGAACTCCTAAGCTTCATGGACGCTTTCTCTAGGTACAACCCGATTCGAATGCACCCTGACAACTAGGTGAAAACGGCTTTCATCACCGACCACAATTTATATTGCTACAAGGTAATGCCCTTTGGCCTCAAGAACGCTGACACCACTTATCAGCAGCTGATGAATGAGGTATTCAAGGATCAGCTCGGCTGAAACATGGAAGCGTACGTCGATGACATGCTTGTGAAGAATAAGAAGGCCGAGCACCACCTTGCTAACCTAAAGGAAGTATTCATCACCCTTAAGAAGTATAAGATGAAGCTGAACCCAACTGAATGCACTTTCGGGGTCGGCTTCGGTAAATTTCTGGGGTTCATGGTGACATAGAGGGGGATTGAAATCAACCCAGAGAAAATACAAGCCATACTCGACATGCAATCACCCCGATCTCACAAAGAAGTGCAACGACTCACCAACAAAATAGCCACCCTTAGCAAGTTTATGTCCAAATCCACGAATAGGTGCCTGCCCTTCTCCAAGGCCCTCAAGCAACATAAGGACTTTTAGTGGACCGAGGAGTGCAAATGGTCATTTCAAGAGCTAAAGCAGTACTTGAGCTCACTACATCTCCTCACCAAATTGAGCCCAAGGGACGAGCTACTGCTCTACCTCTTGGTCGGGGTTGAGGTCGTCAACTTGGTATTGGTAAAGGAAGAGGATCGGGTACAAAGGCCGATCTACTATACCATCAAGGTCCTCAACAACACAGAAACCCGGTACTCCAACTTGGAGAAAATGGCACTAGCATTGGTCATTTTGGCCAGGAAGCTCAGGCCATATTTCCAAGCCCATAGCATCAAATTACTCATTGACCAACCCCTCAAGCAGGTCCTTCAAAGGCCGGAAGCATATGGCCGCCTAATTAAGTGGAGCATAGAGCTCAGTGAATTTGACATCGAGTATGCACCCCCGTCCTACGATCAAACCAGTCTCTGGTAGACTTCATTGCCAAGTGTACCTTTACTACCGAAGACCTGGCCCTGCCGCCGCGAGTATGGACTCTGCATGTGGATGGTTCGTCGAATTGATAGGGCAATTGGGTTGGCCTCATCCTCCTCGGTCCAGACAACATTGTGCTAGAGTGCACTCTCAGGTTTGAGTTTAAAGCATCTAATAACGAAGCTGAGTATGAGGCTTTATCGCTGGACTTTGCCTCGCCCTGGACCTAGGCGCTTGGAGAATAGAAGCATTAAGTGACTCTCAGCTAGTAGTCAACCAAATCCACGGCCAGTTCAAAACACGAATGCCCGCCATGGCGAGCTATCTATAGAAGGTGCAAGATCTCGTCCACCAGCTCGAGCACTTCAACATCCATTTGATCCCTCGAGTAGAAAACATATGAGCCGATGCACTGTCCAAACTAGCTACCTCTCCTAAGTCCGACCTTGACACGGTAGTTCGAGTAGACACCCTAACCCAACCAAGCATCACGCTGATAGCCCTCCTCATCCTCCAGCCCATTGTGGATGGATCCCATTGTATAGTACCTCCAGAATGGCACACTCCCAGAAGACCAGACAGAAGCAAAGAAGCTCTAACATTGGTCAACCCGATACTGCCTCATCCAGGGGCAGCTCTACCACCACTCACACACTCTTCCCTTCCTGAAGTGTCTCCCACTAGTCGAGGTAGACTATGTCCTCCAGGAGATCCATGAAGGCATCTGCAGAGATCACCCCGGCGCATGCACCCTAGCGCACAAGGCGCTCTAACAAGGTTACTACTGGCTGGCGATGAAGCAAGATGCAGCCCAACTTGTTCAGAAGTGTGATAGTTGCCAATAGCATTCCAATCCCCATCATCTGCCCGTAGTCCCACTGAAGCCGATCATCAGCCCATGGCTATTCGCATAGTGGGGTATGGACATCCTCAGACCATTCCCCACCGCGGTGACCCAAAAGAAGTTTCTCCTAGTAGCAGTGGACTATTTCACTAAATGGGTGGAGGCTAAGGCCCTGGCCCGCATCATTGCGCACAATGCCCGCAACTTCTTTTAGCAGAGCATTGTGTGCCGATTCGGCATCCCACAGGTCCTTATCACCGACAACGGGACACAGTTCATTGATCAAAAATTTGAGGCTCTCTACACCGACCTGAAGATCGACCATTGGACCACCATCATACATCGACCCTAGAGCAATGGGTAGGCCGAGGTAAAAAACACATAAACTATCAATTATCCTTCACCTAAAATTCAAAATATTATCAAATTCAAGACCTAATACATAAGACTGTGTTTGGTTGCGGTATAAATTTATCTGAACTACTACAAATGCATGGGAGTGCAAATAAAAAAAATGCAAATTCTCATTAAATTTTGTTTTGGGTTTTACTTTATTCTGCTCCATGTCATAATTTACTTCATTTGTACTGTAACCAAACAAAATAAATTAAAATGTGAAACAAAATAGGTTAGAGTTTACATTCAAATTATTTGCACTGCCATAGTTTTGTAGTAGTGCAAATTTATTTGCATTGCAAACAAACACAGCATAAGTTTATATGCTTTCCAGCAATATACAGGTTGGGAAGGGTTGGGTTTAGCCTAATATTGTACCCTACCCATACCCATATGGATTGTCGAATCCCAAAACCCGTCTCTGCCCAATATCCATTCTTCAAGCAAAAATACCTACTCTATCGGGAGGGTAGGAGTGGATACCCACCTGAGAGGCTAACAATATTCCTACCAAAAAAAAGGATAGGCTAACAATAGAATAAAATACACCTAGGAACTGTTTTATCCGAATTGGCCAGAAATTCATTGGAGACTCTTAACCCTACCCAATATCTGTTTCTATATGTATTTAACTCATAGTATCTATATATTAGACCTGATCCCAACGTTTCAGTCCAGCTTTTTAGGTTAGGGCTAAAACAGAATTGCATGTTGGGTCTTTGACACCATAGCAGATCAAGCCCCTTCAGATTAGATAACTCATGGTATCTATATAGAGTTTAAATCAGCCCCACGCAAGATTGCTCCCCACAACATCTCACAGTACATTCCGGTTATGTATTAGAAACATCTTCCAATGATAACATCATCATTTTTTATATTATCATTGAGAAATATTCCCAATACATGGCAGAGATGTGCCGTGGGACATTGTGGGTGGCAATCCTATGGGGGCTGATTTGATCTCATTTATATACTCTTCACCACTCAACTTACACTAGGCTAAACGGCTTTCCCGCTTACCTAATAAGAATTGGAAAAACTCTTATGTCGTCCAATGTCATCCAATAATAGTGGTATTTATGTGCATAAAAAATATTCATTTCCAAGGAAGTAAATAAATAAATAAAATTTTCTTTTATAAAAAATAAATATAAATAATAACAATAATATAAAAAAGGAAAATATTGTTTGTGCATGAAAATGTTATACAAATATAACCAATCTTACATTAACATATGATTTATTATATGTCCATTGAAAATTTTCAACATATTGAGGATCAAATGAGGGCCTATAGTCATTTTTCCATTAGAGTTATTACTTATTAGAATCTGTAGCCCACACCTCTATATTTGGAGGGATACATTGACTCACCCTTCACCTAGCTTGGGGATCTACAGGTTGGGGGAGGGTCATCCCCTGTTGTATATATATCCCATTAATTAAAAAGGAAAAAAATTAATCGGACAACGAGGAACATCTCCCATACCTGTCATGGGAAGATGTTCCCAATGCATGGGTCTGATGTGTTATGGGAGCACCTGTGGGATGAGCACTATGGGGAGCTAATGCTAATATTCGTGTACGAGTGGCTCAGTTAATGCCTTTAGGAGTGTTAATGACCGAGAGATGAGGACCTGGCACATAGGCTACTATAGTCAGCAATTAAAGAAACAATTTGTTCAGTGGAAGCTTCAGATAAAAAGAGATTATTTTCTGTAGATCTTCTACGATTGTTGTAATCGGTCTGAGGAGTAATGTGAATTTAACCCCTAGAAGGCTAAATCTTAAGGTGCAATGCAAATTTGAAGTAGATACAAATTTTGCACTGGGTGTTTAGCTTTTCAATTGTTTGATTATGATTTGCCTTCTTACCTGATGCAAAATTTGCATCACTTCAAATAAATAACCTTCGTCCCACCTCATTTTTCTTTGTATAAATGGAGACCACACCATTTTACTTCCTATTTCACTTCTTACAAGCAAATAAAATGAGGTCAAATCTAAAACAATGTAAATAAGGATTTACACTCAGTCCATTTGTATTCTTATACATTTAAACCAGTGCAAATGAAATTCAAACTGCAAATCTACAATCAAACAGAGCCTAAGATTCACTTGGAATGCTTTTAAGAATTGCAAAACTAGTACTATGTTTTCCTTCATCTAAGCGCAAGACCGATACGTTAGGAATTTGCTCTCATTGCAAAACTAGTACTATCTTTCTGATGGTTTCTGCAAATTATACATTGCCCTTTTAAGGAATAGCCATGTTCAAAGGTTTTGGTATAAATAACTTAGGGTCCATTTGGTTTGTAGTCGGAATTGGAATCCTTTAGAATCGGAACTGGAATGGTCTATTCCCATAGTATGTTTGGTTCAGACAGAAATAGGAATGGAAATTGAAACCAACATGAATAGGATTTCATTCTCAAGGAAGGGATAGGAAATGGCTATTCCCTCAAATGAGAGAATGTCATTTCAGCAGGAATGGGAATGGAATTTTGATTCCACCCAACCAAACAGTTGGAATCGGAATAACCCATTCCAATTTTCCAATTCCAAACCCCTATTCCCGCAAACCAAAAGGAGCCTTAATTATGACCTCACTTAACTAGGTCATTATTATTCTTACCATAGATTGAAGTTTTTCCACATGTCTACTTTTATGGAGAAAATAGTCACCACCCCAATATATATAAGAAAGCAATAGTTCCATTAAAAAATATATATATTTTATTGAAGACTTTTAGGGAAGGTATTAGAGTATTAGACACCACCCCTAGAGAGTTAGCTTTCACAACAAAAAGTTTGGTGTGAACGCTTAGTTTGGACTTTGGAAGGATTACAAATAATATGTAGAGTGCAAAATCTTGTATTTTGTATGTATTTATATTTGTATTTTTTCCAAATTAAACCGTGGCTCAGTTTGGAAAGAGTACAAATATAAATATGTACAGTACAAATACATGTAAAATATAAGGTTTTGCACTCTATAAATTTGCATTTATACTCCTTTCAAACTGAGCCTAAATAAATTTGACAATGCAAAAGTTCTTTTTTTAGTCTTTAAACACCAAATATTAAGGATGTACAAAAGTGGTTTTTATACACAAGAAATTAGGATCATTTACTTGGACATTTTCTATAATTTTGTGTATTTACTAAAACACATCCCATAGTTTGCATATTATTAAACACCCCTATAATTTGCAACCACTTTACTTATCATTAGATTTTTTAGATGGGAGTAGAACCTTAATATCAGTTAAGACGAAATTAATCAAAAAGAAATGAAAAAAAAAACAAAATATTAAAATTTTCCCTATGGTTTTGTTTCTCAAGGTTGATATGAGAGCTGCTATGGATATTTTAGGAATACCCAGATGTAAATACAACAATTACTGATAGAAGATCAACCAAGTAAAGTGATTATAAATTACAGGAGTGTTTTGGTAATATGCAAAATATAGGATAGGTTTTAGTAAATGCGTGGTCTGTATTTACATGCTTGAGGGAGCAATCCTAACGGGTAACTAGCAATGAATACCATTGATAGCATATCCCAATAAAATAGGAGTCCGGATCCCCTGTTCACACAAACTATTCCCACCTTTATCGCAGCGACACATGGAGAACATCTCATCCTCTGTATAGTATTATGCAGGGGAGATGTTCCCAATTGACGGGAGGTAGTGTATTGTGAATAGATGTGGGCAGAGTTCTCATGGACAGGAGATCTAGAGTCATAAAATAGAATTGCATATGAAGTAAATTAAGACTCAAAGAAAAAGTGTATCAGAATTTGCATTCTTCTCATTTTTTTCTAAGAAAACTCAACTCACTTTCATGACAAAATACAAGCAATTTGAATGTGGATGTCAGACATGGCTCAAACCATTATTTAGTCGGTTTCATGCTTAATGAGTTGAGCTTGTGATGAACTTGTGATGATCGTGTGTTTTGCTCTATGGGTCCAAAATCAACATTTTTTCATCATATTCATCCATACGCATTGATATTTACAAAAGTTGCTTTTGATTTATGTGTGCATCGACGTGGAGGAAATTTCATTTTAACGCTTCCCCCAACAGTTGAGCATTTATTTATTATTCTAATGATGTGGCACCTAATTGTCCATAATAATTTATCAAATACTTTTCTTGATTTTGAAGACAAATAAAATACTAACATTTATTTAATAAATGGAAGCTATACCAACCACATACTCAATGGGTACAGTCAAAATAGTGAAACGGTAATCCCTCTAATTTGGGCTGGACTATTGATGAATCAACCGTGTTGTCATAGTTAGACCGTCCACAAACCATGACCCAGTGATGAGTGATCTGATGGGCTATGTAGATCCCACCTATTTAACAGTTCTAGTAGGGCTGCAATTTGGATTCTATGCATATATGCATATTTATGCATTCATACACATACATATATATATATATATATATAATATGCATTTATGTATTTATGTTATGTATGCTATATAATTATGCATGCATTTTTATTTTAAAGACATTTTTTTAAAACGTGATGTTTTAGGCGTAATTGTGCTAATATTGAATTAAACATGAATCCTAATTCAACTCAAATATGACCTTGAACTCAACCCAAAATTTTAGGATTGGGATAGGGTTAGAGTTGGAGGTTCAAACAACTTGGATCGGGTTTGAGTTGGCTTAAACCCGACCTAATCAAGTCCGATTTGCATCCCTAGTTCTAAGGGGTTATATCAGTTAAGGGCAACTTTTGGGCCCTAATATCAATAAAAATAACATATTTAATAAAATTGCAAAAATAAGTTAACTTTGTAAAAATAATATCAAAAGGGGGCAAAGTTACTATTAATCTTCTTCTTAGAGCAGGGGTTACCCTACTCCCCTCATACGGAGCCAATTGTGAAGCATTCACATGATCATTCCAAGACTGTTGTACGCTTTTGTATGGCTCCCATCTCGGGCGTTCATCTCCACCTACCTCCAGGTAGCTCAAGTATAAATAGGGGTGCCCCCCTCCAGGTAAGGGGAGGGAATCAGAGCTAATCTGATACAATCTACATCTGGATCCGAAACTGGTCTCAAAAACTATATTCTGGTTCCCCACTTTGTACCTCGTACTAATTTGACCGTCGAAGACTCTGCCTCGGGTTCTCACCCGGGTCCTCTGACGCATTCCATCTTGTAGTGCCTCGGCCATCTACCTTCGGCTTCTACAATACTCGGAGCCCATTCTACCTCGGCCTCAGCACAAGCCCTCCAAACCCTCGAAGCCTTCGGGGTCTAGGGGCGAAATTACTTTGTTGTCCTCGGCCAATCCGAGCACCAACAATTGGTGTCATCTATGGGATACGTTGCTAAGACGTTCCCTAAAAAGAACTTTAACAAGCTATCAAGTCCCTAAGCTCCAACTAGCCAACATGGTACAACGAACAAGAAATACGCAGAATCTTGTCACCAATGAATAGTTCCAGGCTATACTCAACCGCCTGGAGTACTTGACACAACGAATCGAGCAGAATTACCCCCAGGCAAGAGGTCGCCCCCAGGGTGACCGCCCCGCCGGGGAGTTAACACAGCCTGGCCGGCATGGATCCACCAGCCAACCGATCCCCAACCTCGGCCATGCGTAGCGGGCCGAGCCCTCAAAGTCTGGTAGTAGTTGTCCAGCCGACCCGCTCTCCAAGACCTCCAAACCTCCAGACCTCCCAGCCAAAGGGAGGAAGAACCGGCATGATCGGAGGATAACCATCAGCCCTCCGAGCAGCATCACCGATGCCGAAGGGCTAAGCCGAGGGACGAAGGCGGACGTCGCGATTGCCCCAGCGCCCACTCCAAGGTCGAGGGCCGGCGTCGAGTCTCTTCCCCTCATGTCTCGGACCTTCGGGACATTCTAAACGACCGTCATGCTAAGCGTGAAGCACACGGTCTCGCCTCCGAGCACTCCAGAGTCCACGTCGATCGCCATCGTGCCCATGAAGACCGGGATGGCACACAGGTCATGCCCAACCCCATGTTCGCCGAACTCTGAGCCGAGTTTGGTGCTGCCAAAGCCAAGCTCCGACAGGTTAAGGAGGGCCGAACCAACACCTCGGTTGGATAGAGCAATTCCCTAGGGAGAATGGATGCCTTCTCCCTTGATATCGTCGTCAAGCCTCTACCCTCGAACTTCAAGGCTCGCACCTTGGAGATGTATGACGGGAACACAAACCTGGACGACCACCTAGAGAGCTTCAGGGCACTCATGATCCTGTATGGGTACTCCGACGCCTTGACGTGCTGGACTTTCCAGGCAACCTTCAAGGGAATCACTTGGCGGTGGTTCTCCAGCCTCCTACCTCGATCCATCACCTCATGGGAGTAGTTTTCCAACATGTTCCTTGCCCGCTTCATTGGCAATCGACACCCCCAAAAAAGAGTTATCTCGCTGATGACTGTCAAGCAGAAATGAGGAGAAAGTCTGCGGTCATACATCGATCGCTTCAAAAAAGAACTCGAGGTCCGTGACCTCGACCCCCAGGTTTCCATGCATGCCACCATCAGCAGGCTCCTCCCTGACTCAACTCTCAAATGCTCCGTTGCCAAAAGCCAGCCAAAGATGAAGCTGGAGTTCCTAGAAAGGGCCTAGAAATACATTGCTGCCAAAGAGGCTTTCGCTATGGATGCCCATGAGAGAGGCATAGAGCACCAGAACGGAGCCCCCGGGAAGAAGAGGAAGAACGGAGACCAGGGCCGCAGCAACAACAACAGGAAGCCACTGGCCTCGGCCTTGGCTTACAATTAGTACACGCCACTCAACTCCACCCATACACAAATTCTGATGTTGATCGGGCAGGAGAAATTTATGAAGTGGCCTAAAAAGTTGAAGAAGAATCCCCGTCGGGGGAATCCCAAGAAGTATTGCAAGTTCCATAGAGGTACCGGCCACGACACCGAGGACTGTTAGGATCTCAAAAACAAGATAGAGTCCCTCATTCATCGAGGCTACCTCAAGCAATACGTTGAAGGCGAGGTTGGCGCCTCGTCCTCTCAGCAGCAGCAGCACCAACAAGTATCCGGCGTCATCGACATCATAGTGGGAGGCATAGCCTCGGGGGGAGCTTCGGCCTCAGCCCGCAAGGCCTATGCCAGGAAGTTGAACATCCATGGGCCGGCCCTCAAGAAGCAAAAGCAAGAGTCTCTCTCCTTCACGGATGAGGACCTGAAAGGGGTAGCAGCCCCCCATGACGACGCATTGGTGGTTTCGGCCATCATTGAAAACTTCATAGTCAAGAGGATCCTTATTGATAGTGGCTCCTCAGCCGACATCCTTTTCTACAAAGCTTTTGAAAAGATGAAGATAGCTCCGGAGCACCTCCAGCCAGTAGAGGCCCCGCTAGTTGGCTTCTCCGACAACATCATCAAACCAGAGGGCAAGATCTCCCAACCAGTCATAGTGGGGACGGAGCCCCAGTAGATGATGAGGATGACAGAGTTCCTAGTCGCGAAGATCGGCTCACCCTACAATGCCATTATGGGGAGGCCAACTCTTCATGCACTCCGAGCAGCTATCTCCTCCTACCACCTCACCTTGAAGCTCCCCACCAAGCATGGTGTCGGAGTTGTTCGTGGGGACCAGCACGCCTCTCGCTAGTGCTATGTGGCAGCACTAAAGGGCAAGAATAAAGAAGCTCTGCCACTAGAGGGTCTTGACCTCAGGGAGGAGCTAGCGAGCCGAGGCCAACCGGCCGAGGACCTCGTCTTGGTCCCCTAGACGAGGACGAACCCGACAAGATAGTCCGAGTGGGGTCCAACCTTCCTCCCGGGAGCCTATCCGAACTGGTAAGTTTCCTCAGACTCAATGCTGACATCTTTGCTTGGTCCACAACTAATATGCCCGAATTTGACCCTTGGTCATTACACATAGGCTAAGCATGGACCCGAGCTCTAGGCCAATCCGGCAGAAGAAGAGGAACTTTGCACTAGAGCGTTGGAAGGCCATAGAGGAGAAAGTTGAAAAGTTACTCGACGTTGGCTTCATATGAGAGGTACACTACCCTAACTGGTTGTCAAATGTGGTTATGGTGAAGAAAGCTAATGGGAAATGGCGAATCTGTATTGATTTCACAGACCTTAAGAGAGTCTGCCCCAAGGACAGTTTTTCTTTGCCAAGGATAGACCACCTTGTTGACGCCACTATAGGGTACGAGCTACTTAGCTTCATGGATGCCTTCTCCGTACACAATCAGATAAAGATACACCCAGATGATGAAGAGAAGACCTCGTTCATCACTGAACATGGGACATACTGCTACTGTGCGATGCCCTTCGTCCTCAAGAATGCTGGGGCCACCTACCAGCGTCTTGTCAACAAGGTGTTTAAAGAACAGATGGGGAGGAATATCAAAGCCTATGTGGATGATATGGTAGTGAAGAGCCTGAAGGCCGAGACCCACATCTCAGACCTAGCCGAAACCCATGTCTCGGACCTAGTCGAGACCTTTGACACCTTGCATAAGTACAAGGCCGAGACCCACGATCTCTACATTACACCTTGTAGAAGTACAAGGCCGAGACCCACATCTCGGACCTCGTTGTCACTCAAAGAGGCATTGAAGCTAATCTTGAGAAGATACATGCCATACTAGACATGGTACCCCCAAGGACGGTGAAGGAGACCCAAAATCTCACCGGCCGAATAACAACCCTCAATTGCTTCATGTCAAAGTTAGCCGAGCACTGCCTACCCTTCTTCCGTGCCATCAAGAAGATGAAAGAGTTCCAATGGACGGAGGAATGTCAGTACGCCTTTGACAAGCTCAAGGTGTACCTTACTTCGCCTCTTCTCCTCGCCCGGCCGGTCGAGGAGGAACCTTGTAACTGTACCTCTCGGCCGGGGATGAAGCAGTCGGTTCAGTCCTCATCAAGGAAGATGGTGCGCAGAAGCCAGTGTACTATGCTAGCAAGGTCCTTTGTGACGCCGAGACCAGGTACCCCAAGGTAGAGAAGTTGGCTTTTGTCCTCGTGGTTTCGGAAAGGAAACTTCGGCCATACTTCTAGGCCTTTGACAAGCTCAAGGTGTACCTTACTTCGCCTCTTCTCCTCGCCCGGCCGGTCGAGGGGGAACCCTGTAATTGTACCTCTCGGCCGGGGATGAAGCAGTCAGTTCAATCCTCATCAAGGAAGATGGTGCGCAGAAGCCAGTATACTATGCCAGCAAGGTCCTTTGCGACGCCAAGACCAGGTACCCTGAGGTAGAGAAGTTGGCTTTTGTCCTCGTGGTTTCGGAAAGGAAACTTCGGCCATACTTCCAAGCCTACACTGCAGTGGTCCTGATGAACCAACCCCTTCAGACTGTCCTTGCCAAACCCGAGACCTCGGGATGCCTGACAAAGTGGGCCATTGAGTTGTTTGAGTTTGACATCCAGTACCATCCGAGGCCCGCGATCAAAGCATAAGCTCTGCCAGATTTCATAGTAGAGTGCAGCTTCAGCCGAGCCCTTCACAGCCCCCAAAAAATGCTGAGGGGGATCATGTAGACGATGAGGCTCAACCCCAATAGAAGCTCTTTGTCGACGGCTCCTCTAACGCTAAAGGAAGCGGAGTGGGCCTCATCCTTCTCACCTAGATGATTTTGTCCTGGAGTATGCACTAAGGTTCGACTTTTCAGCATCAAACAATGAAGCCAAGTATGAGGCCCTCCTCGCTGGTTTGCAGCTTGCTAGGGACCTCGGCTCCTCATACATCGAAACCTTCAGTGACTCTCAGCTGGTGGTGAATCAGGTGAACGGTGAGTACGAGGCCAGGGAATAAAGTATGTCCAAGTACCTCGCCAAAGTCCAAAATCTAGCCCACCACTTCCAACGCTTCTCCTTGCAACGGGTCCTGCGAGTCGAGAACGCACGAGTCGATGCCTTCTCCAAGTTGGCAAGTACCTCGAGCGGATCCCCTGGCCGGACCGTGCACGTCGACAAGCTGCTTCGGCCCTCCATTGAAGAAGCCCAAGTACTCCCAATAGAGGCCAAACCTTCATGGATGGATCCTATCGTCAACTTCCTATCAACTAGACGGCTACCTAAAGATAGAAATGAGGTAAAATGACTCAGACGACAGGCAACCCACTACACCCTATTGGAAGGGAAACTATATCGAAGATCCTTCACCTTGCCTTACCTCTGATGCCTTCGTTCGGAGGAGGGCATCTATCTGCTACGAGAAATTCATGAAAGCATCTACGGTAATCATCTCGGCGGGAGAGCCCTAGCCCAAAAGTCCTAAGGCAGGGTTACTTCTGGCCTACCCTCCACAAGGACACAACTAGATTGGTGCAAAAGTGTAAACCATGCCAGAGGCACGCCAACTTATGCCACCAACCAGCCACCACTCTCTCAACCCTCAGCAGCCCATGGCCCTTTGCCAAATGAGGCATGGACCTCCTTGGCCCCTTTCCTCAAGCCACGAGGGGAAGAAAGTACCTCGTTGTTGCAGTAGACTACTTCACCTTCGGAGATTCTACCTCGGGTTCTCACCCGGGGCCTTTGACGCATTATGTCTTGCAGTGCCTCGACCATCTACCTTCGACTTCTACAGTATTCGGAGCCCATTCTACCTCGGCCTTAACACAAGCTCTCCGAACCCTTGAAGCCTTCGGCCAGCCTTCGGAGTCTAGGGGCGAAATTACTTTGTTGTCCTTGGCCAATCCGAGGACCAACATAAACAATCCATGAAAGCTTTGTTCCCAGTCTTCATCACTAGTTAACCTGAAAGCTCTATTCTCGGTCCTCATCACCGGTTAACTAGAAACATTAGCAACGATGGAAATCTGACCTTTCCATCCTCCCTTTCCGTTTTGAAGGAAATTTACATTTAAGGGGATCGTCATTTCCCATCAAACTTTCGATCGCAAACCATTTCGCCACCGTTGATTGAGAAAACAGTTCGGAGCTGAGCTAACTGAAATCTCCCGTGTACATCATCCTCAATCAGTTCAAAATCTGCCCAAGTAAGTCCTGCTTGCGTCATTTTCTTTTTTTCTGGGTAAAATGCAAAAACCTCCCCTGAAATTTCTGACAATCATAAAAACCTCTCCTATAGTTTCATTTTAGCAAAAACCTCCCCTCTATTTTTAACAAAATTAACAAATACCTCCCTTCTGTCAATTACCCAGACGGAAAGCGTTAAAGAGATGATATTTTTTTCAAAATACCTATTTTACCTTTTCTCGAACACTGTTCATCTTCTTCCCGTTCGAACCCAGAAGCAGAGGTAACGGCGTTACCCCTCTAAATCCGATCTCTTCCTCATCTCTCATATTCTTGGACTTATTGTTCTTTTTCGTACTTCTTCTTCTTATCCATCTTTTCTACTTATTCTTGCTCTGCTTGTTCTTCTTCTTCTGGCATTGTCCCCTTCCATCGCACCTATTTTTTTCCACCGCCATTGCAACTCTCAGCAGCGGCGGTGCTTCATGCGAAACCTCTCCCTTTCCGCCATTTTCTCCCTGTTTTCTACCATCTTAATGATCTACTATGTGTTTGCATTAATAATTCCTTTGTCCGCAATTAATTTGATGGTTGGAAGCTTGGACTGAATTATAAGCTGAGGAGCCCAGGATATGCACGGAAACCCTCAAAGAAGCTTCCAAATCTATGTGTGTGTTGTGTACCTTATTTTTTATTCAGTCGGTAAAGAACTAAAGATCTCTCTCAGACTGGTTTTTTAATAATTTTTCGGTGAGCTGTTCTGAAGCTTGGTTTGCTACCTACATAAAAATGCATTTATTTTAATGATTTCACCGCTCAATTAGTGTTTAGAACCACTAGGCTCAGTCACCAATTCGCTATGGAAGGAGTGGGAGCTCAAGCCGCCGAAAATGGTGGTGCCGGTGTAGGAAGCGACGTTCAAGCCCGACAAAGTCAGAGATTGGCTGATTTCTTACAAAGCGTGAACGTTAAATATGTGAAGTTGGGGTATCATTACTTGATGAAATATCTTGTCACTTTATCTCTTGTTCCGGTGATGGCTGTGACCTTGGTCCAAGCGTTGTAGTGGAGCTTAGAGGATATCCTTGAGCTATCACTTGATTCACATCAGCTTGAGAACAATTTGGTGAGTGTCGCCATTTGCTCTGCACTGCTTGTATTGGGTGCTACCATCTATTTCATGACACGACCACGCTCCGTGTATCTGGTGGACTTTTCCTACTACCTCCCTCCCTTAGACCTGAGGGTTAACTTCAAGGATTTCATGGAACACTCAAGGCTCATTGGGGACTTCTCCGCTCAAGTTCCAACTCAAGATCTTCAAGCGCTCCGAAATGGGTGAGGAGACGCACGTCGCTGACGCGATGCACTACATTTCTCCACGGCCGACGATGGATAACACTAGGGAGGAAGCCGAGTAGGTCATGTTTGGCACTCTAGAAAACCTCTTCTCTAATACCTCCGTGAAGGCTAAGACTAGTCGTGAACTGTAGCTTGTTCAATCCGACCCCTTCGCTGTCTGCCATGATTATCAACAAGTACAAGCTAAGAGGTAACATTAGGAGCTTTAATTTGGGCAAAACGGAATGCAGTGCGGGAGTGATCGCCATCGACTTGGCCAAGGACATGCTCTAGGTTCACCGCAACACTTTTGTCATCGTTGTCACCATTGAGAACATCACCCATAACTGGTACTTCGAGAACAAGAAATCATCATCTCGAAGAAGATGAGAGAAGAGGAAGAGATCGGATTTAGAGGGGTGTCGCAGCTGCCTCTGCTTCTGAGTTCAAACGGGGAAGAAGATGAACATGTTCGAGAAAGGGTAAAATAGGCATTTTGAAGAAAAATATCATTTATTTAACGTTTTCCATCTTGGTCAAAGGGAGGTATTTGTTAATTTTGTCAAAAATAAAGAGGAGATTTTTGCTAAAATAAAACTATAAGGGAGATTTTTATGATTGCCAGAAACTTCAGGGGAGGTTTTTGCATTTTACCCATTTTTTTATATATATTTCCGTTCCTTCTCCTAGTTTCTTGCCATGGAGTTATAGGCGTTGGGCCCGCTCTCGGAGCCAGTGAAGAAGCTCCCTGCCGAACCAGCTTCAGTCAAGTTCCTAACACACCCACCTCTACCGTATTCCACATACTTAATCTATGGTTAACTAGTTATTTATCTTCTTTTAGTTGTGCTTATCTTTTGCGATTCTGAATTAATATATTTGTTAGAAGTTTCTTAGAAAGAATCAATATCTTTTGCGATTCTGAATTAATATATTTGTTAGAAGTTATTTATCTGCAACTTTTTTTTTTATCTGTTTTTGTTTTCTCTTCCGATGATGCTTTTGCTTGCCCATGGTGCGTTAGTTTTCTTTTTCTTTTTCTTCTGTTCAAGGCTTAGACTCTGTTTAGAATAAAAAGTCTGAAGTTTCAAATCCTGATGTATCATTCCCTTTCAATCAGTAGTTCTATCGATCTGTTATTCGTTAGGTTTGCTTTACTTAAAATTGATACTGGCATGGAATTTGCTCTGATTTCAAGAGTTATATTTCTTGTTCTGTAAGTTAGATTTAATGGTCTTGTTGTTTTTTTCTTTTGAGACTGAGATGAGAAACATGAAGTCTATTTAGTTGTTGGATGTCACTGAATTATGATCTCGGAGGCGATTGTTGGTGTGATACTCCCGATTCCCGATGTTCGTTTCATCTGCCTCCGCCCACCTCCGACAACATTGTCGGAGGCGGAGGCGGAGGCGGTGGACGGCGGTGGGCAGCGTTGCTGGTGAAAAGATTGCAAGAAGAAGAAGATAAACAGTGATTTTATCCTTCATTATATTATTTTAAAAAGTTAATCATTTTTTATTTTTTTTAAAAAATATTATTTTATTGATATTAAGGCCCAAAAATTACTCTTATATACTATTATCCTTAATTCTAACGATCTGAATGAATTAACCAGATGGTTAACCAAGTAAAACCACGACCCAGTGGGCTTTACGGTTTTTGATCGACCCAACAATGCCTTGGGCTTGGATTGAGTTTAGGCCGGGATCCATAAACTCAAAAAATACCGAATCTGCTTCTTACAAAGGGCGCCTCACACCGATCGCACACGCACATCCATGGAACTTCTCCCGTACCTATAAGTTATTATTCACGGAAGATGCCTGTGAGGCGCTCCGTGTGATGTGAGGCGACTCGTGTGAGGAGTAGATCCCGTCTATGTTGCCACGTCAAGAATGGACACTTGATTACCGTCTTTGCCACGATGGTCGTTGCTTTTCATGCCCAAGTCGTCTGCAAACTGCAAAGCTTCGACGAAACCCATCGCCATTAGGCTTTTCATGCCCAAGTCGCCTGCAAATTGCAAACTTCGACGAAACCCATCGCCATTAGGGTTCTTCATTTAGATTGTTGGACGGATTGCTTCTCATTTATCAACTTGTAACGAAAAGCATTGGCTTTTCTAATCCCATCGATGTTGGAGTTCCGGACCTTTCTGACTCTGTGATAGCCTGAAATTTCACTTCACCATCGGGCATTTCTGCGACATCAAAAAGGTAACTTTCTATTCTTCTCATCCTATTTCCCCAATTTCATTCCTATGCATCTGTTTTTTTTTATTTTTTTTCTGCATTTCTTCTTTTATTGGAGACATCTTGTCCGGGATATGGGTTCAATTTGAAGCAGAGAGGATCTGGCGTTCTGCAAAACCCTAGGGGCATATTTGTCATTGTACTGTGCCTCATGCTTCTGCGCTGTTCCTGGATTCTTGGAAGTTAGTTTCTTCGCGGCTCAGTAGGCAAAATACCAAAAACACCCTTTCTTGTACTTGTAAAGTGTAAACTTGGGTGTTTTGGTCGAATTGAAGTTTTTTAAGAGTATTTTGGGAATCTCACTTTAGGTCCTGGACTTTCAAATGCTCACACTTTATTACCTGAACTTCGAGAAATCTATATCTATACTACCTATAAAAGAGCGAATGAACCTTCTTTCTGTAATTTTCATTGGACATTTTCTACCCATTGTCTAAGCATACAACGGGCATAAAGAGCGCATATGTCCTTTACTCTCACTTTCGAAACTGCCCACTTATAACTGTTCAGAAACTGCCCATGAATCATAAATAATTTTGTCTTAGAGATATTTCCACTTGCAAATGCAAGTGCATGTTTACTAATATACATTAAAGCCCGAAACTGATAAACTAAGTGCTTGTTCATTTGCATCATAGTTTTCAAGGCACCAAGGCGCTTTGTCGCCTAGTCGCCTATGTGATGGATTTTTTATGTAGAAAACATAGATCCTAGGGTAGTTCCCTAGGTATCATAACCACATTTCCTTAAGAATTATTCATAATTTTCATAAGAAAAGTATAGAATTCATGTTAAAGTATAGAAAATCAACATATTCATGAGAAGAAAAAGAAGGAAAAGAAAAAAAAATATAGGGGCTGAACCCTTATTTTTGTTATAGGAAAAGAAGAAAAGAAAATGTGTTGATAAGTTCTTCCTTATTGGTTCAGGTTTTAAAGTCTTTGGGGGTTCAATACAGCATTTAGCAATGTTTATATTGATTAAACCCCAACAAATAACAAAATAATAAAAAGAAATTAGTATATAAACACACAAAATGAATATTTTAGTTTAATAGTGCCTATTTTATAATTATACTATCAAAAAATAAAGAATAGCAAAGCATTTTATAATACATAGCACAAATCTGTTTGGCGATTAGGCGAGGTGAGCCTCAAAGGGCACTTGTCGCCTAGGCGTCGCCTTGACAACTATGATTTGCATTAAAGCCCAATTTGGCCAATATGTGTCGAAATTTCAAACCTTGCAATAAACTCCCCTTTATGTGTTGCAATTTGCAAGTTTAATATTGGATCCTATTAGCATGGTGGCTTGAACCCCACTACTAGTCTCTTGAGCAAATGAAGAGCATAATTACATTGTGAAAATCTGATCTCTAATTGTGGTCAACATATTTCAATCCCAAGGAAGTACCTCAACTTCCCTAAGTCGTTAGTATGAAACCCTTTAAAAGAAGACATAAGAGCATTAATTCCACATTTATCATCACCTAGAATAAAAGTAATATCGTCTATATAGATTATGAAGATGATTGGCTAGAAGAAGAGCTCCGAGAAAACATCAACAAATTAAACTAGTATTTTTTTAACCCAAAGTATATTACAACCTCACTAAACTTACTAAACCATGCATGAGAGGAATACTTAAATTCATAGATAGCCTTTCTGAGATCATAGACCTTCCTAGACTCCCCTTGAGCAACAAAACTAGGGTGTTCTCCATAAACACCTTTTAAATGTAAATCACCATGCAATATCAAGAAGGCATTCTTCACATCAATTTGAAGAAGTGGCTAGTTAGGTGATCATAGGATGGGCTGAATTGGGCCTTGCACCTAAGATAAGGGCTATAGCTGAAGCCTAGCCTAGTCGGGTCTCGAGCCGGAAATATAATCCCAGGGCAGGGCTTTGGGCCTATGTCATTAAATACATTTTACTTAATAAATAAAATAATTTGTATTATATGACATATAAGATATGTATAATTTGTTATAATTTTTACAAATATAAAATACTACATATACTATCTTATATGTATCATTTTATATATATATATATATATATAAATATATAAATTAAACATATGAACATACATACATGATACATGTAAGTAACTTGCATGGAAACAATAATACATATAAAAGATACTTGATAACAACTAGAATGGTCTCAACATCATCTCTGCCATATGTTTTAGTAAATACCTTATCAAGAAGATGAGCTTTCAAGCTCTCAATAGAGCTACTCATTAGATACTTTATAGTGTATACCGAACAACACTTGATGCATTTCTTATTAGGTGGTAGCAAGACAAGTTCTAGTGTACCATTGTCATGTATGGTTGATATTTCTTCTTCCATCTAGCCTAGGCCAATGTAGCTTCCTAAGTAGAGGAATGGTTATAGATGATGAAGATGAGATAAAGCCACGGTTAGTGTCGGCTGTATAGGGGCAGTTTGGTCCTTTTATTTATATTGGGAGTGGGGTGTAATGTTTGACTTGAATGATCTGTGTGATGTGTCCCACACTTTAAGTAGGGGACACATCTATGGATGCCTTCTACGGATGCCTCTGTGAAGGAGATGATGAGTGTCCCATGTAGTGTTTTAAAAGCGTAAGGTGCAAAAAAGGCGTAGGGGTCAATTTGCGCCTGAGGTGCAAGGCGAGGCACGCGCCTTTTTGAAGAAAGGCACAAAAATACAAAAAAATAAAAAATGTTAGAAAATTCAAAAAAAATATTAAACATAATATTAACAAAAAATATAAACTTAAATTTTAAAATAATGTTTTAAAAAACCTATTATCTAAAATTAAAATACATAAACATAAGATGTAAAGCATATTCAAATGAGAATTTAAAAATAAAATCAAACATATAAAACATTTTCAAGCATGTAAAACCTCTAATCTCTTTTTTCACTTAATTGCATTACTTCAAGTAGTTAATGTAATGTAAAACATATTACATTCCTGATTTTATGAGCCGCCTTTGTGCCACGCTCCTCGAGGCAAGCCCAAACAAGTCCACGTTAAGTCTTAAATTCTTAGTTTTCACACAAAAAATAATGATTTTATAATTTTAATTGCTTTTTAAGAAGATATTTTATTAGGATGAATGAATGAATAACATTACCAAATTGGGGGTTCTCGGAGCTTCGGTTACTTGTTCTGTCTTTGAGTCGTCTTTTTGTTTTGGATTGTGAGTTGTGTCAGTTAAGGAAGCATCATTGTGTTCCCTTTAGTCCTAGGTTGACAGTTATATGTTGTCATTTTTCTTTAGTTAATTCAGACATTTGGGGTCCAAATAAAATAGTGTCATATAATGGTTACAGATGCTAAGTAATTTTAGTTGATGATTATTCAAGGATGACGTGACTTTACCTTATGAAAGAAAGGAGTGAGCTGTTTTCCATTTTTTAAAAATTTTATACTGAGATCCACAATCAATTTGGTTTGCACATTAAGATTCTTCATTCTGATAATGGTCAATAGTACTTTTATACACCGTTTCAGGAATATTTGGAACAACATGGCATTATCCATCAGACCTCATGTACCTACACCCCTCAGTAAAATGAGGTGGTTGAGAGAAAGAACCGCCGTTTTTTGGAAACTTCTCGGACCCTTTTGCATCATATGAATGTACCCAAATGTTTTTGGAGTGATGCTATGCTTACACCTTGCTTCCTTATTAACCGGATGCCCATGCCCATCCTTGAAGGTCATTCTCCCTTCACCACTTTGTTTCCTATCTTGTCTCTGTTCCCTCTTACTCCCAAAGTTTTTGGGTGTGTGTGCTTTGTCCATAATCTTGGGCATGGAATGGACAAATTATATGCACGATCCACCAAGTGTATCTTTCTTGGATATTCTAAGACTCAGAAGGGGTATAAGTGTTACTACCCCAGTTCTTGCGTTCCTTTATGTGTCCTGATGTTACTTTCTTTGAGTCTATTTAGGGGTGGATGCGAGTTAATCCGAGCTAAATAGCTAGCTATTTTAGTTCAACTCGCTAAGGAAGTTTGAGGCTTGAGCTCGGTTCGAGCTAGAGAGTTGAGCTTGAGTTCGACTCAAGTCAAAAGCTCATAAGCGCGTAAGCTCGAGCTTGACTATAAGCTAAATGTGTTATAAAAATAAAAGATTATATTTAAAAAATATTTTTATTTGATAATTAAAAAATTAAGAATTATAATAATTAGTTATTATTATATATAAAAATAAAATATTATATATATAACATTTTTATTTTATATATTATTTTTTATGTATATATATATATGTTTGTATACATATATACATATATGTAGAAGCTTGATTAGGCTTGCAAGCCTCACAAGCCGAGCTTTATTGGGCTCGAGCTCGGTTTAAACCCAGCCAAGCCGAGATCGAATAGCTCTTGAAAAGCTCAGCTCATGGCCACCCTTAAGTTTGTTCCATGTTTTTTTCTAGGTTGGATGTTTCTTCTTCTTTTTCTCTACCTCCTCTTCCAGTTCCCGTTGAGGATCCCATTCCTCTTGTTCCAGTTGTGACCAATCCTTTGCCTCCAGTGCAACTTCTTGTTGAACGACCACCCATCCGCCAAGTGTATACGCATCGACATGTACCAGCTCCTCCAACTATTTCACTGTCGACAGATCTGGTAGTTGTTCCCACACCAGCCCCACCCTTGTCTCTGACTTTGATCTTCCCATTGCCTTGCGGAAAGGTAAACGCAGTTGCACCCTTCACCTCATTTCAAATTATGTTTCTGTATCTCACCTTCTTCCCATCGCTAGTTTGTTTTTATGTTGTTTTTTGTTTCTGTTCCTAAGGATGTCTAGGAAGCTCTTGCCTTTCCAAGGTGGCGCCATGCAATGGAAGAAGAACTCTTCGCTTTGGCTCATAATCATATGTGGGATCTAACCACACTCCCTCCTGGTAAACATGTTGTAGGTTGTAAGTAGACCTGTTCATGGGTTGGGCTCGGGCTTAGCTTTTGCCAAAATTTGAATGGGGTCCGACCTGAAGCTCGAGGTCGACACAGTGTAAGTCAGGCTCAAAGCCCGACCCATGAACAGGTCTAGTTGTAAGTGGGTATACAATATTAAGTATTACCCAATGGTAAGAGCGGTTGAAAGCTTGACTGGTTGTCAAAGGTTACTCCCAAATGTATGGTATTGACTACACAGAGACCTTCTCTCCTGTTGCTAAGATTGGTTCAGTTCATGTTTTGATATCTCTAGCCGTTATGTATGCTTGGCCTTTGTTTTAATTTGACATCAAGAATGCATTTTTACATGGTGATCTCCTTGAGGAGGTCTATATGGAGCACTGGGGTTTGTTGCTCAGGGGGAGGATGGTAAGGTGTGTAGACTAAAGAAGGCCATTTATGGACTTAAACAGTCCCCTCGTGTGTGGTTTGGTAGTTTAAGTGAAGTGGTAAAGAAATTTGGCAAGAAACATGTCAAGTTGATCACTCAATATTTAGCTATGATTCAGCTGTTGGGAAGATTTTATTTGTAGTATATGTAGATGACACTATTATTACTGGCAGTGGTAGGTTGGGGATTGATAGGCTGAAGACTTTTTTGAATGATCACTTCCAGACAAAGGACCTTTTTTGGATAAATCATCTAGACAAAGGTTTCTTGGGGATAGAAGTAAGATCTAAGCAAGGTATTAATTTGTGTTAAAGGAAGTATGCTCTTGATTTGTTGGAGGAGACAGGATTGTTGGGTGCCAAACCAGATGAAACACCTATAGAACCAAATGCCAAGTTGAGTAGTGATGCAGGTGAGGAGTTTGAAGATCTCAAAAGGTATAGAAGGTTGGTGGGTAAATTAAGCTACCTAACCATTACTCGGCCAGATATTTCATTTGCAGTTAGTGTGGTGAGCCAGTTTATGCAAATCCTTGGATTCCACGTTGGGATGTAGTCCTAAGGATTGTACGATATTTGAAAGGAGCTCCTGGTTGTGGCTTTTTATACAAGAGTGGAGGAAGCCTTGAGATAGAGGGATATAGAGATGCTGATTGGGTTGGTTCTGTATCTAAAGAAGGTCCACTACAAGTTATTGTACCTTTCTTGAGGGTAATTTGGTGACATGGCACATACAACTTGTGAACTAGTGTGGTTGAGGAACCTCTTACAGGAGATGGGGGTATTTGATTGATACCCCTATGAAGCTTTATTGTGACAACTACGCTGCAGCCCACATCTTTTCCAATCTAGTTTTTCTTGAGAGAGCAAAACATATAGAAATTGATTGTCACTTTGTGAGAGAGAAGGTACTCAGTGGAGTGATAAGTACTGCATATATTAACACAGGAAGTCAATGGGCAGACTTATTCACAAAAGAATTGAGTTGTGGGAGAGTGGACTACATATGTAACAAGCTGGGACTATATGACATATACAAACTAGCTTGAGGGGGAGTGTTAGTGTCATCTGTATAGGGGCAGTCCTTTTATTTATATTGGGAGTAAGGTGTAATGTTTGACTTGAATGATGTGTTTGATGTGTCTCATACTTAAGTAGGGGCATAATAGTAATTGTGTTTTATGTTAGTAAACTATAAATATATCAACCTAGCCGACTAGAGAGAGATTTTTCTCTCTTGCTCAAACCAGTTTTTTCTTCCCCTCTCTTCTCCTCTCTTCCTCTTCTCTCTTCTCTCTCATTCAATATCTTTCTACTATTGTTTTTAATCCAATACTAGTGCAGATCTGAATTTTATCAGCCACAATTAATGTTTTGAATATCGTAATTGTATTGTAAGTCGTAGATAAAGTTGAACTGAATCAAATTGTGAATTGTATAATAAATTGAAAGACTATTTCTATTTTTTATAAAGTTCTCAAAAAATAAAGACATATTAAAAGGCTGAATGTATATAGCCAAGTAACTTCACCCTATTTTTAATCTATCTACCATATATATACTTAAAACAATAGAATTTACTACTTATAATAGAAGCCTAAAATGATATAATCAAGTTTGACTTGGAAGTCAAATAAATCCACATACAATGGCTCTTTAACCTACATATGATGGAAAATTAACTCAATTTCTGGTCTTAAATAACATAAATAAATCATTTTCTAGCAAGGGCTCTAAAAAAGTCTCCCTTGACAAAACTAAATATAAACAAAAAATAACAAAGTACAGAACTGATTCTTAATTGAATTTATTTGAATCACAGTGAATCATAGAAATCATATAAATTGTAGGATTTGTGAACCAAAACATAGGATTCAAACAAAAAATCATAAGATTTTTACAGAAAAGGATTCAGACATAAGATTCGAATTAAAACCCTTGAGATTCATGATTCAAATCATGAATCATACCATAAGTCATAAGATTTTGACAATATTCTAACAATTTAGTAAACATTATTGAGTGTCTTATTCTCCTAGAGTCAATGATCATGTGTCTAAGAGTCATTTTAATTAGTGCGTTAAGTTGTTTGTGGTCTCGTGCATATTACTTCTTATATGGGATATCTGATATTGGTATTTTGTTACTTTTGTAGATGATTATCTCTATAACATGGATATTCTTAACAAAAGATAGTTCTAGACTATGATACCCAAATACCTATACATGCTGAACATACCAATGTTGGATTTGATAACTGATACTACATTGGAGACTTCTAAATGTACTTTATAGCATTGAAAATTTTAAAATATGTAAAATGGTATGCTTTAACAAATTATAATATGATAAAAAATCTACACGACAGAAATTTAATTAAATTTGGCAAGACAAAAGTCTTGAAAACAAGCCAGATCTTGATGTTATAACCAATCATGTGATTATTTATCAAATTCGGGGAGGGGGATTTTGATTTGTCAAAACCCTTCCGGTATAATGTCTTTCCAGCAACATAGTTTTTTCCTTGTGGAATAGACCCTCTATTTGAATAAATCCAAAGAGGGAATGATCAAATGGTGATATGAAGACTGTAGTGAGCAGAATTGTTCAATGTCTGATGATTTTGAGGTGTCCTTATGGTTGTGATGCTTGAATTAAAATTGATGAGTAATTTATGGCAATTGTTATGTGATCTAATGGCTGAGATGCATTGTGAAGTGTGACAAACTGAGTTTTATGAGGTATAGTGGCTGGGCCTGGGCATATGAAGCTGTGAAATGTGGATTACTGATTGAGTTTGTATATACTATTTGTGACTGCCAAGCAACTATATAATTAATACTTTGGTTTGTGCCTTGAGTATTTGTAGAATAGGATGGACACGTAGGCATCATCCAAGCTGTCATCTGATTTTTTCTCTATTTAGATGGCATCCATTAAGTTGACTGGTGAGAACTATGCTGAATGGGTCAGTAAAAGGAACTTATTTTAATGTAAAAGGGAAACCCAAATATTTGTTTTGAAGAAAAGCCCAAATCTGAAATTCTAAATGGATACAAGAAGATTCACAAATCAGAACTTGGTTGTGGAATAGTATGGAACCTATTGAAGTTCGACCTGCCCTAGAGTTCTGTTATGTTTGTTGACTGAAAAGTAAAGTAAACAGCAAGAAGTAGGAGAGGAAAGAAGAAGGAAGAAAGAGGAAGAAGGAGAGAAAAGGTCTAATTCGAATTAGAGAAAAGTATCTCCTAGTTTCGGCCAGACCTGTTATTATATTATTAATTTAGTGGAAAAGACTTAAGTGCCCTTATTTAAGTAAGAGGCACTCGCACTAACATAACAGTACACATCAGCATTCTCAACAGGTACAAAGACCGAAATACCCTTTCACTAACACCATTAACACTCCCCCTCAAGCTGGTGAGTATATATCATATAATCCCAGCTTGTTACATATGTAGTCCACTCTCCCCCGACTCAAACCTTTTGTAAACAAGTCTGCCCACTGGTTTCCCGTACTAACATATGCAGTCTCTATCACTC